>CAJFCX010000075.1:0-47225 GCA_904066255.1 Eimeria sp. OTU-X | reverse complement strand
TATATATATTGGCCAAAAAAGCAGATGTTCTCTCATGAGCTATTACGTGTGGTGTAGCTACCCAGAATATTTGATGCATAAAGCAAGGGAGACCTCTACCGTTTCTCCTGAGACTGTTGCTATTGGAATACGCACCAATATTAGATGGCGGAAGAGCGTATGGTGGGCCTGCAGGAAGTAAGCCCTGCAGTACTCTAGAATTGTCAAGCTGCTCAGTTCATTGGCCGCTTTGAAGCAGATACTGCATACGATGAAACAGTTAATCGGATCCGGCATTTCAAGCAAGCTGCGGGCATGGTAAATATTTTCGTTAGTATGCTTCGCGTGAATATGCTGCAGCAGCGGGGCACTTCCCATATGCCCTTTACGAAAATGCATTCAACGGACCAGCAAAATGTGCATGCTTCTTTCTGACACCGTGCGCCCGGTGTACCGCATCGTATTCACGACAAATTTTGAGTTGCCTCATTGCCCATGGTGTACGACTTAGTACTCACGCCAAACTATGAGTTGACGAGTTGGACCATTCAACTCGTTGGGCGTGATCTTCAGTAGGAAGCATACCAATGCAGTTTGAAACAGCTTATACGAGATTTGGCACCTACGGGTAGCTTCTGGTGGATTTCCGTGAGGTCCCTTAAAGCCATTAAAGCCTGTGAATCAACGATAAAATGGGAAGGACCTTCCGCGCTGCTAGACGAGAGGTTCTACGTAAGGACGCTGCCGGTGTTATTTTCGGGGTGCACCTGGACTTTTACGGTATGGAGCCACAAAGGACGGCAGCTGTTCCTCGTGGAGTTATTTCGACAGAGCTTGAAGCAACGAAGGTTCTTAAGCACTTTAGCGGGCGTGCAACGCCTTTTGTGGTTGGAAGCTTCCTACGATTGAGCGAGAGATATTCAATGTGATGTCAGACCGTATGCTGCAGGAGATTACCTTGTTACGGATACACGGGCACACGGTCGCGTCGGTGAACTGCCGGTCAGAATCTACATGTGTACGTACTTGAACGGTTATAGCCATTCTTTGGAGCGCATCCAGTCCAGGCAAGCGAATGAAAGATCTCTGTTGTTACTTACGCGTGTCTTTTGGGCCACCACACAAGCAAGCTGTGTTGCGTGGTTCTCCAGCTGTCCATTGCTTTCGCGCGCTCTGTGCATAAACAATAAAACATATTCAACATTAAACGTTATGCGTAGAACGCGGATTTCAGTGTATCTTTAAGTACATGTACTGACACAGCTGCCGGTATTCAGTGAGGTGGCGTGTTCGTAGGCTACAAAAAAGAGCATACATACATGCAGTCGACCATGTCTCGACAAGCAGACCAGGTCTGAACTGTCACTGCTAGTGGTGTGTGCGCATATTAGCCATGTAGGCTGCCTGTCTAGTCACTCTAGTGTTTGAAATGTCACCGACCCGCGTCTGCCTAAGTGGCATTTATGCGGGTCTGTCACAATTGAAATACGAAGGTGCCTCGGCAGGAGTATGATTTATGGACACGTTTACCCGTTCTTTCCCCTTCGGGGTGCAGGTGGTGAGTCGAGTATCTTAGCATGTCCTACAAGGTAGTACCTTGGCGAAACGTTTGTTGGACACCGGCACTCGATTCTAGAGGTGCTGGCCCACCTGACGCGTGCTTTCAAGTTTTCTAAATGTCTTAGTTGCCATTACACGATAAGCAGCAGACGAACAGTGCATCGTTCTTTACCAGGTGGAAAGCAGGTCTGTTCTGCTTGGTTCTTACACCGCATGCGTCCGATGCATTTGATCGTCGATGGGATTACGCATTTTTCGGGGCAGCAAGAGACTTTGTGAAGACGACTGCGACTGATAATTCTACAAGTCGGTGAGAATACAGCAAGGTATAATATATGTCGTGCTCAATTCGAGCAGACTACGAACCTCAGTCTACAACATGCGCCAGTTCACTTTGCTAAACGAATTACGAAATCTGGAGCTTCGTGTCGGTAATTCCAGTACCGTACATGACTTTCATACAATGCTGTGTATGAGTTCACGGTTCGCATGAAATGTAAAACTGTTCATGGATGAGCACACTGTGTCTTGAGAGCGGCGGAAATGCAGCAGCAAAATTTGCACCTCTTACCAACACAACAAGTGGGTACGTGCTACTTGCCACACGACATTGATAGCGGCTGCTGGCCCTAAGTATGTCACGCAGCCCACCGTAAGCTGCTTAGCGCCTTACAGATACAGGCCTGTGCAAACTTGTGCGCTGCCCGGATTCATCCAAACTGCTAGCCTGCAATGCGAATGCACCTATAGCGTTGGGTGCCGTCAGTGGTTTAGTTGGTGAACCAGTGGCAACATGTATACCTTTCTGCATTAACGTAGGCTACCGAGACATACAATTTTTTCATGCTGCGCTCAATGTTTGAGTGCCAAAGGAAAGATGAAACAACGACCAGGATGTAAGCCTCACTTCGCATACGATATATGCCGGTGGCTGCCAGTGTTTCGCCGAGTGGCTTGCCGCCCACGCGTGGGGCCCGAAAGTGGAGCAGATACACGTTCCTGCCAGCCCCCCCATTCTGCGGCTTCATAGCAAAGTGCTACCATGAAATCATAATGCATCTGTAGCTGTGGATGCGGCCAATGATGGAGCTGGTGGACGCAGGAGCCGGCGGCAGGTGCACCTGTATCCTGCTACTTTAAAGCGCATGGAGTAAGCAAGGCTACCGGGATACCCATTTTTATTCAACGAGCGGAGGCCGTTTGAGCTCGTGCAAATGAACCCCACCGATGCTACATCCAGGGAGTGAGGCTGACTTCACACAAGGTATTATGAGACTACCGATAGCAGCAAGCTGTCCCCCGTTTGCCTTCAAACCCACGCCTAGCTGCTTAGGCCAATGCACTAGACACAGGTCCCTGCCAACTGCCCCGCTTGTAAAAGCGATGCCTTCATGTATCTGTAACTGTGGTTACCGCCAATAGTTGGTTTGGTGGACAGGACAACCGGCGCCACATATGCCGCTGTACGCTGGCTGCTCTAAATCAAACTGAGTAGGCGGGGGTACCCGGGTATGCAATTTTGTTTAAGCCTAGCAGGCTGTTTATATGCGTACACTTGGGACGAGCTCTGTATCCACATCCAGGAAGTGAGCCTGACTTCAAACGCGATACTATACTCTTATCACTAGCAGGGAGGGATGCCCCGTGCGTGGCGTATCCAACCCTAGCTGCTTACTAAAAGCCACAAGATACATTCTTCTGCCAACTGCTCCGCTGGTGAACGTCATACAAATGGTTGTCCTGCAGTGCTAATGCACCTGTAGCGTTGGGTGCCGCAAATAGATTAGTTGGTGAACATCACCACTGACAATACGTTTATAGCTGTACGCGTTTATATGCGTACACTTGGGACGAGCTCTGTATCCACATCCAGGAAGTGAGCCTGACTTCAAACGCGATACTATACTCTTATCCCTAGCAGGGAGGGATGCCCCGTGCGTGGCGTATACAACCCTAGCTGCTTACTAAAAGCCACAAGATGCATTCTTCGGCCAACTGCTCCGCTGGTGAACGTCATACAAATGGTTGTCCTGCAGTGCTAATGCACCTGTAGCGTTGGCTGCCGCAAATAGATTAGTTGGTGAACATCACCACTGACAATACGTTTATAGCTGTACCTTAGGTGCATTAACGCGAATTGCGTAGGAGGGGCTAGCGGGGCATGCAATTTGTTCAAACTGTGCACGCTTTTTGCGTGCCGGCGGAAAGAGATGAAACAACAACCAGAAAGTAAGCCTCGCTTCGCTTACGCATCCTATGCCGGATTTTGGTGGCTGCCAGTGTTTCGCCGAGTGACGTGCCGCCCAGCCACGCCGGCTGAAAGTAGTGGAGATGCACGCTCTTGCCACTCTAATGTATTGGGGTGGTTGCCTGCAATGCATGAATTGGTGAGAAAGAACACAGGCAACAGAGTTCACAGGCGACAAAGTTGTACCTCGGTCACCTAAGGTGCATAGAATAGGCGGGTCTAGGGGAATACCCAATTTTGTTCAATGTGGTGAGCCCGTTTGAGTGGATGCAGTTGGAAAGAAGTGAAAACGCATCCAGGGAGTGAGTCTAATTTCACACACGGTTACACTGGTATAGACGCTTGTATTCATTCGTGAGCTTCTTACGATCTACCGGTCTCCAGCCGCAATGGACAGTATTGGTCACCGAATGGATGCGTTGGAGGATGTGATCCGTTGCGATACATTTGCAGCTATAACCAGGCATATATCAGGGGCGGCTACCGTGATATTCGATTTCGTTAAGTGAGCGAAGACTCAACGAACGCGCACGTCTTGGGATGTCAAGAAGCCTTTAAGAGGTATTAGGAGGTGGTACATTTTGCAGGACGATTGCGTCGTTTACGCGTTTGGCTTCATCATTGCGTGCAAAGCACTATGAGGGAAGGTGCTCATATTGGGAGACCTGCAACGCGCAATATAATTACAGCGTTGCCCACATAGTTAAACTGCCTGATCAGGGGCATAGTTGTGTGGACAGAAACAGAGTTGTATTATTCGACGGTTGTGCGCGTGTCTTTGTCGAGTGCCGCGTACAGAGAAGACCTAGTTGAAGGTCATAGCCACATTATTGCTCATTGCATTCAAGTTTACTTTTCGACTTGACCACGTTTTCGGCTGGTTAAATAATACTCATCTTTGTGCTATTGGAGCTGTGCAGTTGCGCTCTTACGCATGATGTTTCTGGCTCCGAAAAGGATCCAACCAAATTCCAATCGGCACTGTATGCGCAGATCAAAGTATATACTATTGTTCGCGTCCAAGATAGTGCGTTGTACCGGTCTGTTTGCTTCCGCCACCCCAGATATGCTCTGGCTATAACCAACATTTGCGCGGTTCCGTTGGCAATCCATATGGCAGGGCCCATATTAGGGCTGACCGGATTGCAGTTGGCAGGGCCCGCTGCCTTATCGGAGGTGCAGTGTAAATTGCACGCATGCACGGGTTCCTTGATAATATGCAGAAAGTGCGTTTTCTCACTGAGAAGAGCGTATTCGCCTTCTGCAGACCGGGCAGTACGCTGTTTCCATGGGATGCTGGCACCCTGTACATATTGGTGTCTACTTGTTGGCTACCACCAGCAGTGTGTCATGCTTTTGACAAGCTATGCGAAGACACGGAAAAGTATAGGGCACGCCATAAGTGCTCGCATCCGCAATGCACAGAAAGTACGTAGCATGTAGTGTATATACGCACACTCTTTATATCACAGGGCCGCTGAGACTCAGAGAACTTCTGTGGTCGTCGCAGTTCTGTCCAGCTTGTGATTCATTATAACCTAGTTGTGTTTGAAATCCTTGGTGCTGTGATGTGCACGGCTTTCATATGACTCGTTACTAAGTGGAGTATGCCAGTCCTTCAGGTAGAGTAGGCTTAATGGAAACTCTCCATTCTGCTCTCCTGATCGTGGAGCAGATTGTGAGTCGAGCACTTATAACAGCGTATTCTATAAGGTGCTGGCGTGACGAATGGGTTTTCCAACACCTGTAGTAGCTGCAAGAGAACATCCACTGCATTTGTTGGAAACGTGTCACCAACGGTGTAACAGGCAATGCAGCATCATCCAATCCAAGGGGTGGCGCCGTCCAGAAGAAACCAATGGAATCATTTTAACACCAGATGAGATGCAGGTTCTATGTGGCTCTGTACAAGATCTCAGGCACAGCAAGTTCGCAGAATATTTCAGAAGCTTATATTCAAGCACACGGTGTATGGGGCCATAAAAGACAGCAGAGATGGTGGGGGCGTTTCCAAATCCGCCAGCCTGTGAGCCTTAATCTACCAAGGCTAAAATGCGGCCCATGCAGAAGCACAATATCATGCATGAATGCAGTCCCCGCAGGCACTTCGGTCAGAGCAGTGCAACGATGTTTCTATGTATTCATTCGTCATCTGCACAGCTGGTTTTTCTTCCACAGTATGCAATATACCATACAAAAACGCAGCGCGATACTGGACTGTTCGATTGTAATGCGCGGCAGCATCAATTACAGTCAATTTCACGTGCTTTGACACTATTCGACACGATTCCGTTATCTGCTACTCGTTGGCAGGCAGCCAGAGCTGACCCCCTCACGAACCCATTTCATAGTTGTTGGACAGCTCTGGTTTGTGGGTGCAGCCTTGGTACGGTGGAGTCGGACCCTGTCATCACAATATTTGGATTTCACTTATTTCGCTGCTCAGTACAGCTAGACGGAAGTGCAGCTAGACAATACGTACACGAGTTTCCAGCGGTAGTAAAGGGGCACACGTCTAATAATGTTTGCCTCAACATGTGTAGACAAGTCTCTTTTGAGTCTCAGCGTTAGTACTGTAGTTGCACGCTCGTCTGCAAAAAAAATTTACCCTGCACACTTCAGGTCGTACGCAGTTGATTACCAGGCATACGAGCAAGCGGGCAGGCAAATAGGGCTGCATGCTCAGACGCGCCTGAGCAAGGTTTGCCATCTCACAACCACGCCCATTCAGGCTCCGTGGGAGAGCGGTCAGTGGTGTGTCTCCCCAGCTTACTTCCATGGAAGGAACAGCAATACTACTACCCTGTTTAGCTGCGGTATTTCGCGATCGACTGCACAGAAGCTGCAAAACACACGATGAAACCCACTTACACACACAGCCATTGTGTGGGCGTAGGCCAGGGATTTGTCGTCGGCGTATTACTGCGTCGGAAATGGATTGCTTTGTGCAGGTGGAGAGACAATCAGTTGAGTGTTGCGTCGTCCGCTGGAAGGGGGACAGCTTTGAAGTTTTTCCTTAGACTAGCTTGCAATGTTCTGTGGAGATCAACGCATTGCATTGGGTCTCTGTGTCTTTTGCAGAACCTCTATAGCCGCCTTAGTCCCTAGGGCAATGCCAGCATATATGTATCCGCATAGTGTTTCCAAGGCCTTGCCAACGCCTTCTCTCAGTCGGCATTGGCATTAGCGCATGCGCCGCGCTTCCCGTGCAAGGCTACAAGCGCAGTGATTATAGTAGGGCACCTCGATCTGCAACTTCAAATGTCTCTTCAGGGTTTGAATTCATTCTGGCAATTTGGCGAATTCATGGTTAAGACTATGGGAAACATTAACTGTGAGTCTGAGCCCCAGGCGAACCGTGGGTTTGCTTTTCAGTTTACTCTTTCACTGCTTCTTATGCAGGCGTCTCCAACATTTCAGACGGTAAGCGCTTTATCAGTGAGCACATCCATAAACCTGCTTAAACCCAGAGTGCACTGCAATCTTTTTCTGAAACTGGACACCAACGTTGAGCTCACACGGAAGGGCCCGAGGCACCGCGTCGGCATACACCCTTCGCGTTCTGCCGCTGTGCCGCACACGGAAGGTTGTCTTCGCCACTGTGCACGTGAACAGTCGGGTGGCTGCATCGCAGCGAGGTCATTTTGTATGCATCGCAGCGAGGTCATTTTGTATCTGAATTCAATCGTGTCGACCCTACGATGAATTTGAAGTCTATTCTTTGTGTACGTCGAACCCTTTTCGGTACAGTAGGTGTATCGCATTCTCGTGCAACGTACAAACGATTTTGAGGCGCGTGAACAAGCGATTCTGCTTGGTTGGTATAGCCGGCTGAATACCGATAGAGTTGGCACCTATAGAGGGTTGTTACCCTGCGCTGGCTGCACAGCACATGCTGGACTGTTGCGTTACCTGTCACCCAAACACCAGGATGTAGGCTTCTCAGTCAGCCCCTCAATACTGTACCTGAATGATGCCAGTAGGGTGGATGCCTGCCAAGAAGGTTTATATAAGTCAGTGCTAGTGGACAAGCTTTACTTATACATTTATGCATCTGGTGCTGTAAAACGGAGCAGCGCGATACCTGCATGCATTGTTAACAATGCAGGTGGTGAGTTGCTCGCCAACAAATAAAGTATTTGCGACACCGATAGTGTCTCACAAACTTTGTTGATGACTGCAAGTGCGCCTTGGGACCACAACCAAGTGTCCAACGGCTCGACACCGCAGGAAAACCTCTGTAAGCAATAATGTTGTAACCTTCGGCGCGAACCCACCACTAAGTGAGCATTGTTTGCGTTAACATCGTGCCTATGGTTTGGGAGCAATCAGATTGATGCCCAAACAGCTGATTTTGGCCTGCAGAACGTGCGTGCGCACTATCAAGGGGCAGCGGTTACAATGATTTGTTGCAATGCTTGTTTTCGTTGATAATACGTAGTGCGTCGAGTTAAAACTGACCAGAATGTGCGTCTCACTTGGCACGAGATCGATTCTAGCCGTCAGTGGGTGCTGCGACAGACTTTGCGGTCTTTCCGTTTGAAGCTCGCGCTTGTGGGTTGGGGGTTGATCAAACACTGGTGTACGGTAAATTAAAGCAACGCCTGCTCTGACACGGGTAAGCAATACTCACCAGGCGTGTTGCGCATATGTTGGAGTAGCGTATGCGGTTGCGCAGGTTGGTCAGGCGAATGCTGAATAAGGACGTGAGTATCTCAACTGATACAAAATGATCTTGAAAAAGGTACACGGCAGTGCACCACAACTGTATAACGAAACCGCTTGTACCTTGCACTTTCCTCTCCTCTGTAGGGGCCTGCAATAAGCATTAAGTGCACGCGAGATAAGGAACGTGCCTTGTGCATGACAAGGTGGTAAGCCACTTGAACTCAGAAAGCATGCCTCCATGGGAGGGGTTGCTCATTTAACTACGAATGCCGTGAATCTGGTTATTCTTTTGTCGTAGCACACGAACCTTACTGACGTCATCGGCTGTGCGTTGAGTTGCTTAAAGTCTCTGCACCGCGGAAATGCATTGGTAACGCAGATCGTGAGCTTGGGAGGGAATGCATTTTCAGTATACGGAGGCACCTGGTTAGCAAATCAATGCTCGTCGTGTAACCTTTTGAACCCAGCAGTGTCATCGAAGAAGCCTCCCAGGACGTTTTACAGGCGTAAATGACAGTGCGTTTGAGCGGCCTAGACTAGACTTTGACACCCAGCAGTGGCCCCAATTAAAATACAAAGGATGTGCGGCTCTTACAGTTTTCATTGTTACCTAACCGAGCCACCATTGCGTGCGTGCTGCACCAATATCGTAATGCGAGGCCCGTGGGCATATCTTTTGTTTGCGGAGTAAGTTCTCAGCAGGACGGGTGGGGCGGAACAACAACGGACTCAGCAAAGTAGTGGATGAGCAGGTTAGAGTGCTGTTTGCCAGGCGAATGGAACGTGCTTGCTAGGGATGCTTGAGTGTTTGTGAGCCTGATAGTGTTTGGGAGGCAGGCAGTTGCTGTTGAAAACACTGCAGTATGTGGTGCTGATGTTTATAGACAAGCACAGGCAGCAACCTATTTGCTTATACATAGCTGGCGTCCACTAGTATGTGCGTTTTATAATCAAGCATGCATCATGGTAGGTTTAGCTGAAGCAGTTATAGGCAATTTCGTGCTAGTGGGATACGGTGCCTATCCTATCCCAAGAGTAGATGCTCAAGGATCAAACCCTCTTTGGCAAGCATGGAACAGATGAGTCCTCTGGGTGGCCACGACTACATGCGTGCAGCAGCGGCCCTGGTTTGCTCATCTGCACCAGCCCTTAAATCACAGCACCCTTTCACCATGATGACAGCACTAGCGAAATTACGTTTTACCAAATCCACAAGTTTGTAAGCCAAATGAACAAAACAAATTTAAGGAAAGATGGAAAGACGTGTGATTTTGTTGTGTGCGGAAACGGTGTCCAGGTGAACGACCCTGGCCTGACAATATGTAGGTGGCATCCAAGTTAAAAGCTGCGCAACTGAGCTGAAAACAGTAGCACCTTGCCTTGCATGGAAGGTGAACGGAACACCTCGGAATAACAGTGGCGTCCAGTGAAGTCTTTGTCTAAGATGTTCATTTGTAGACAAGAGTTTGGGTCCAAATGCGTTCCAACGCTGTTATCCAAGTTTGCAATACCGGCTGAACCGATACCAATTCTTCCATTGAGCTCCAATGGTTATGGCTCGCGGTCGGGTGCACGTCCAGTTCGTACGTCTTTACATTCACTGGGCTCGCAATCGCAGAAATCACGCTAAAGGTTTTCGCGGCCTTGCCATTGACGCCTGGAGATATGTTGTTCCTGCTTTGTCGTAGAGTATCCCAGGGCAGCGTGCATCCTTAATGCACAGAGCGTAAGTTGCTTGCGGTGTGTGTGCATACTATATGTTTAGCCCGAAAACACTGATATTCAGGGCATTTACCTTTTCGTGCCTTGTTATTCAGTGTAATATCTCTGTATTAGATGCCGTAAATGCCGACTGTTGTGTGCGTGTATATTCGTCGTCAGAAAAAGTTCGGAATTCCAATATTAGTAAACTCACGATATTGAAATATGACCGCCTCATTTGGACACGCGTGCTTCCTCTTCCCTATGCGGAGCAGCTAGTGAGCCTGGAACGCCTCACAGAGCATTCGCCAAAATGGTGGCTTGGAAATTTTAGTCGATATCTGTACACCTCGAGACGATACCTGAACACATCTGTGTCAAATCATGTGCTACAAGGCTCCCATTATGCTTTTTCTCGTGTAGGGGTGCAGCGTCCATCGGCTGGTGGCACTTTGCCCACATAAAAAACCTGCCGACAGTCTTGTGAGTAAACCTGACACAGAAATGCTCCAGCTGATTCGTCTGCCGCCTGCGTGTTGCGGCGGAGGAAAAAACCGTACGGTACCTCCTCCGCGTCTGGCGCGCAACATGCATGTAGCGTACGAATCACTTCGAAACTAACTGTGTGCCATCTGGTGCTAGGCTTTACCAACTGGACGCGGCGCTCCAATGGAGTCTCTGTCCTAGACGTAGGTTTTCTGTCATGCCACCTAATGATGTAGCCTTTTGAGAAGGGGCCCCAACCTTGTAGCGGCTTAAAAAACAGGCTGAACGAACTCCGAGTGGTCTAGTGATGTCCGCCGATGATGGCTCGCAAAACGATTCACATCCAGCTTGTACGTCTTAAGTGAGATGGTCGCATGGACTTTTTCACCAATCGCGAACAATGCTCGCAATCTCGTCTCAACAGTAATAACCATGCGAGCAGCTTTGGAGGCATTGCAGCTGTGCTTGCCCGTTTGTGTGCAGAGCACTTCCGGGGCCCTCGCATCCGCAATGCGCAGCGCGTACGCTTCGTGAAATTCGTGAAATTTGTGGTCACAGTGTCAATATCAAAGGGCCACTGGTATTCAGGGAATTGAGTAAAATGTCACTGGCAGATAAAGTAACGTTTTCCAGAAGACGTATTGTAACCGCTGTTCCACCAGACGGAAAACATGTGGGTTCCGTATGATTTTCATGCAGCAAGCCCAATGTTCCTCAGACATGGGCGACGATAGCATTACCCTATGAATTTGAAATTGTCTACGAAGCAGCACATTCCGCCATTCCCTCTTCGGTTATTCCCATATGCATAGTGGGCTTGTGTGTTTGGCGAAAACCCAACCAGAAGGTGCGCCTCAACCAATAGAGGATATGAAGGATATAATCCGGGACTCGCAAATGTAAAGAGGTGTGCGTAAATGTAATCCATGTTCTAATTCGCGTCATGCGAAGGAGGACAAGTTCTTCGTTTAAGCTTTTGTCATACGAACAGGGTCATTCCCCTCAATTGTGTGGCATCTACATGATCATCGCAGAGTAGCACTGTTTACTGAACTGCTGCTGGGAAACGGCATTGCGGCTGTCGTGTAAAACAAGCGTGCATACATTGCGAGACGCTTGGGGCTATCAGTGGTTGCAAGTAAGGCAACGCCAATGTCTTGCTTGTACTAGAGCTGCTCCTGGAAAAGGGCATTACTTGGGCTTTGCGCATATGCGCATGATGCATTTGGAAAAAATGTTGATCCGCTTAGTGTTGGGTAGAAATTCGACTGCGGTTGCTTCTGCACACATAGGGGTTTCAAGCAAGACTGAATGGAATCAGCCAACAAATGCACTGTAGGCATTCTGAGAACTGTTTGTTTCCAGTTCGGCAGGTAACGGCTTCATCTTGGAATTGCCTACGTTGATACAGGGAGAGAAGGTTAGTCACCCCTTGAATAGATAAGATACCTGGTTGCATGCACAAAGCGGTCGGCACCCCTAAGCCCAATTTTTCCTTGTTCTTGCGAGCAGCATATATAGCTGAAGTACCTGCGGTTATAAATTTTCAACTTTGGTCCTCTTTCGCCTGTAGTGACATGCATTTGCAGCAGCACTACGCTGCTGAGCTACCCGCCGCATCACAACACATCGTTTCTGTTCTGAGCCTATTTCGGATATTGAAGGGTGGCTTCACCGTAATGGTAAGCGCCTGTATAGGCTGAAGCTTACTCGATCGCAGGAGACCCTTACCATCACACGTACGACGCCCGGTTGCGCCAGTCGTTTGCAGTGGATCGAGAACCTCAATAGCACCTAAATGGAGGTCCACCACACTGGGGAGGTAGTCTTCCATCGGATGTACTGAGGTAATACACTATGGTACGTATGAAGATTACTCTTAGTCCAATTGGCATTTCTTCTTGGGATACGTGTATCGCGTTTGCACCCAGTTTGGTGTCTCAACATTCAAATGTTTTCGAGGCACACGGTCAAACAGTTTTGCCTGGTTGGGGAAGGCGGCTGGAGTGTGCTGCAGTTGGCTCGTAGAGTCTGGATACCCCACGCAGGATATCCTGCGCATGCTGCACTTGTGCTTATTGAGTGTCAGGTTACTTAAACACCAGGGAGTACGCTTTGAAAGCAACCTCTCGATATTTTTCCAAAGGATATCAGCAGGGAGGATGCCTGCCAAGGTGTTGTTTCTAAGCCAGTGCTACCTAATGATAATTTCAGGGCATCGCGGGTGTGCTCGCATTACTTGCCCATGTATCCATCTGATGTCTGTAAACTTACCAGCTCATTGATGGCATCGATTGCTCTCAACGTAGCTGGTGTTGTTTGCCAAACCGCCGCAAGTATTTCCGATATTGGCGACGTCTCCTTGGCTCTCTTTCATGATGACTGCAAATGCTCTTCGACCCACAACAACGAGCCAATGATTTGTAACCTGCTGTTTCAACCCACCACAAAGCGAAAGCGAGCATTCCTTGAGTTAACACAGTGCTGATTGCTTGGCGGCATTCAGATTGGTGCACAAACAACTGGTTTTGGCCTGCAGAACGTGGGCTCGCCCTTGCAAGCGTCCGTGGTAATAGTGATCTGTTGGAATACTCGTTATAGTTGATAATCCATATTTCGTTGGTGCCATACTATCCAGGATGTGCGTATCGCTGGACACGCGGTCGACAGTAGCAGTCATTGGGTACTGCGACAGACTTTAGAGTCCGTTCTTTTGGAGCGTGACGGCGCACGCGTGTCTCGGACGGTGGATTTGCTGTTTACTTCCCCTTTGCGCTGTAGGCAGTTCATGTAGGACGAAATTACTACTTGGATTTGCCACACGTTTTGTGAGCTGCGGCATCGATTCATGCTTTTGGAACCTTCTAAGACTCTGTCAGAGCTCCGCCGTGTGCGATTCAAAATCGGCTCTTGTGGGAATCTGCATTAGGCACCATCTGAAAGAAATCGATATTTGTATTCGGAATCGAGCGGTCAACAACTGTTTTCGTGCTGGTTGCTCTTTGCGGTTTCGTGCAGGACGTGAGTTGCCGCAATGTGATGCATACATACTTTGCGTCATCGAAGCAGAGCGACCGTGATGAATCTCCAACGAGAGTAGGCTGCACAATAAAAGAGCTGTCTAGTCAGTTGAGGCTCACTGGCAGCCCCTGCCGCATTGATATCGTTCATGCGGGAGCAGGACGTGAGTACCAACTGTTTTACCGTCCACGCCCTTATCTTCTGCTTTCTTTGAATGACCATCGTGATGCACCTGCTCCATATGCGAGTAACGTTTGAGACAAAGCGTCAACCTGCTGCAGGCCTAGAGAATTGTTTCTAAAAGAAACACTGTGTCAGCAATTCCGTTTCGCATAAGTCTTAATACAAGGGATGAGCATACGTTTTAACGCTCACCCCGCTAGCGGCGTTGTCTTTAACCTCTTGCAATTCATTTCTCCTGTTGCGCCTTCTGGAAGACCCTTTGCACGAAGTTGCTAATCTCCACCATACGGTGACATCGGAAATACAGATTGTGAGTATACTCTATATTTGGTTCTCGTTACATGCATGATCTTTCGCATGCTGAGAAGAAGATATAAGCATCTTATCATCCTGCATAGACTTTATTCTTGCTGCACGTTTTAGCATAAATCGATGCTTACACTATCGCTGAGGCACAACCAAACTTAGCAATAACTTCTTATCCAACACATGCAGCCGACGGACGAGTGCTGAGCTTGTAGATTTTTCTTTGTAAACGTTTGGCTTCAGGGACGCTTGAAAGAACCAAACTGCAGAAAAGTTCTATTAGATCTCACCCTAGTGACGAGTGTTTCCCTAATGGCAATTGCCAGTTCACGTGACGTCGAGCGTAGCGAATGGGATAGGTGTGGGAGGCCTCTGCTGATCCCCCAGATTGTGAGTGGCGTGCTGCTGGCAAGCCGCATGAGGAAACTGTAGTGCATGCCTCTCGTGCGTTGGGTCATTTGTACAATTCGGCGTCATTCGGCGTCCCCACCGATAGGTTACGTTACGCTCTGGTGTCTTGCCTCCTTTATCTTGTAAGCGTTTGGCGTAAACTATGTTCAGCCTAGGAGAACAATTTCTTCCGCATTACCAGCCGACCGGAAGAAATTGTTCTCCTAGGCTGAACATAATGTGGTGAACGTTCAAATAAATTCCGGGTGCCTGCCCAATTTATTCCCGTCAATATCGAGCGAGAAGGTTCCCACGGCTAGTTGATGGATCTGCAGGCTGTAGGCTCGCCGATGTGCTATTCGCCTGACATTTTGACAAAACGTTCGTTCTCCCCTTGAAAACACTATTGGTATGTCCCGTTCGTTTGCCGAAGAATCCCCCTTACCCACTTGAAGATGCCAAAGTGACACAAGGGGTTTCTTGTTGTGTTTTTTGCTTGCTATAATCTGCAGGAGGTGAGCCTAAAGGGTATTTCGCCACTTCATGATGCCACTACCCACCTGGCGGCACTCTCCCCCGAGCGATGCCAATGCAGACTCCTCATCCGTCAAAGTGTTTGCAACCATGAACATGTGCGCATTTAGTTCGGCTTTCTTCTTTAGCTCATTCGTTTCGAGACCACCTGCCTATACGTCTGTTGAGTAGCGTCCACGTTCACATTTCATACATTGTGGTATACAAACAGCTGGTAAGAACAAAGGCGGACAAAGTGCCAACCCAGCGCATACGTGTCAATTCTCTATTATCGGATATGGGGTGGCTGTTGTCGTTGTGGCATCACGAAATACGCATTAGCAGTCACAAGCTTACTTGACCATATCGATCCAATTCGATGGTGTCTAGATGCCTGGTGTCTGCCTTGTGGTGAAGCTGCAATAATTACATATATGAACAATACGGATGGTCATTGTCTCCTGTGGTGAGCCTATACACACACCCTCCATAGATACAATTTCCCATCCGCCACCCACCATTGAAGCACAGCAACAGCTTGCTGGGCTGAAACCGAGGGTGACAGTCAGGAACACAGAGAATCGCGGG
The DNA here is from genome assembly GCA_904066255.1 of Eimeria sp. OTU-X. Taxonomy (NCBI): domain Eukaryota; phylum Apicomplexa; class Conoidasida; order Eucoccidiorida; family Eimeriidae; genus Eimeria; species Eimeria sp. OTU-X. Next base: position 31,582 of record CAJFCX010000075.1, on the reverse strand, counting down.
CACTCACTCTACCTATGTAGGCGGTAGGTCACACGCAGGGATCTTTACGATTGCGGAACACATACCAAAGCAGTGGTTGCGCCTCTGCGTGCATCGCAAACACCCAGGGGCGCCTTTATGCAGCGGTAGCATGGACAAGAACGTTGAAAACGCGTTGTGTTCGCCGTGTCGAATTTTACGTTTGACGGTAATTGCGTTGAGGAATTCCAGGCAGTACGTCCCACGAGGCGTACCATGATAGTCAATAGACTTCCCTTTAGTGTTATGCAGATGTTGCCCATATGCTGGCCATGATCGCATTGCAGTTGAAAGCAGTTTTAAAATGTATGCGTGTAATAAAACGGTTAGGTGTTAGCGGCCACACATTTGTGGTTTTATCCCACTGAAATGTGGTTAAGTGCCTTTCAGAAACTATATGAATATTGCTTGCACTAGCACCACCCTTATGGAGACAATGCTATTTCGCAATGCGTATCAGCGCGCCGTGGCAAAAACAGTTTGTAGGTTCCGAAGAAAACTTGCATCTAGCGCTTCCAGATCACTAAGGGGTAATGGAACTGTGAACTGCAGCTCTCGTATAACAGGTTGAATGTATGTGCATAGAGGCACCGTTGATCACTAAAGAATCTCAAGATCTTTAATGAAAGAATCGCAAGATCTTTCATGTTCAGGTATGATGCTCCGTTTGAAACCGCCAGGCTGTGAGAGGCAGTCGCAGTGAACCATACTACTACGGCAGGTTGTTAGAGCGAGAATTTGTCAAGCCCTTGTCAAGCCCTCGGCCGTTGATAGTGAGGTTCTAGGGATGAATTGTGGTAACCGTTTTAGCGTCTGCATCTAAACATTCTAGAAACCCACGACCGTGCAGGAGTTCAAGCTACGGTGGGGTTTTAATTTAAAGAAAGGTCTAGGAACATCCAGAGGGCCCTATTGAACACCCAATTCAAGTTGAACTATTTTGAACTTTATCACCAGTACACTATCACCTGGAGACGTCAAAGGTGTTGGAAACTGGCATGCGACTCGCCGTGCCTCCTCGTCTCTCTAAGTAGAGCTATGCACAGCTTGGTCCAGGCTAGCCCACCGTTGCCCACGGTGTTCCAACCTAGCCGGTGGCCCACCTGCCAGGGGAGGTTTCGGCAATTTTCCATTTGCCAGCCGTTCCACTCCATTAAGGCGCAAAACACCATCTGACTCGAATTACACATGGCAACGCAGACGGTCAAATCATACTTATGTGACATAAATCATTTTTATCTGATCAAAAGATGCTATGATTACTCCTAAACGGACGAATATAGACAACACATTCAGCACCGTCGTAAGTATGGGACTTCGCAGAATGTGAGCTGCATTGTTCGGTGCAAACTGCCTGTACACACCAGTGACTTCGGGCAGCATTCGTATTACTCGAGCATCCGTATTCATTTTAAAGACATGTCTTTTATCGGTAGGTGCAGTGTGTGCGCCGTCCTGCAAACCCAGGTCTGCTCTGCCACGCGCTATTGCTATCAAAAAGCGCTTCCCTTGGGTTCGGTAGGAGCACTGACCACTTCAGGCTGTGGGTCGCGTTTCAAATTTCCAAATTGACTGCATCGTCCGACGGTTCATGGAAGGCTCCCAAATTCATTGTCTTTGTCCTTCCTGCGTATTCTGATTCTTGACACCATGCCGCCTGGCGTTCGTAAGTTTGATTCAGTTTCGTATGGAAACGACATCAAACATCCCCCTTCACGATGAGACTCTCGCCAAACATGCCGAACGCCCTCGCAATTTGACTGACCTCATCGGGTGGCTGCAGTTAGTGAGCCTAGCTCAATTGATATGGATCTTGGGGGGTTGGCTCCCGTTGGAACATTTTTCCTATTTTGTTTCGCTTTCAGCAGAGGCCGACAGAGTACACGCGAGCCACTAGTGGAAGTAGGTGTGGCGGAGAGCTCTCCGAACACTGTCATTAGCAGCCGTTTGCCTCTTGTCAGTCTGCGTATTCCCGGTTTAGGCTGCATTGTCTCAATTCGTCGACGGGGCGCCTCTTTGAGCACAAAACCACGGGTAACGTGCATCAGCCACTTCGATACCAGATGGTATGTTTAATGGAACAGAAAACCCACGTCGTGTAGTGAGCTTGGGGTTTAGGAATGGGCTCCTGCGACACAACCGGATGCCCTTCGATGCTAGCCAAGTCGATAGGAAGTTCATCAGGAGTGGTTTTGCCATAAAGCATAGTAAAGGTAACAAGCATTGCGGTGTGTTGCTAAGGTACACTACAACGAAAACTCTAACGTCTTGCCCCTGCGCAGTCTCCTTCTGTCTTCGAACACAGCAACACAGAACGTGAACGCAAGACGTATTTTATCCCGACTACGCTGTTAGTTTTCGCGCACTGAATTACCTAAGCCACAGCGAGCACCGGCTGGCGCTCTGGCACTCTGCTGGGATATACAGAGCGTACGTTTTGGGTTCATACGTCTCGTGGAAGTGCGGGTGATTTGCAGGCTGCAAGCGCAACACATGCTGCTCGTTTGTTATGGCCTAGCCGCAGCATACGAGGTTAGAGTTTGAGCTGCATGGCTAGCAATCGCATCGTCATGAGGTTTCTTCATGAGGTAGAAAGTATGATACGGCACTGGGGAATGAAACGCTGGTGCCCTAGTAGTTGTGATGCACACCAGCTGTTGCGACTATACGCTGCCTTCGACCTTCGCTACTAGCGCAGTTTTAGACCATATTAGCCGTAACCGCAGCACAGTAACCCAGAAAATAGATCTCCTCCATGGGGTAATCGCGTACGTTCCAAGGGGAGTGCCTGGCATAAACGCGTTAGCGCTGCTCAACTGCATTTGAGGGTAAATGCACGCGAACCGTTACATTTTATTATTCACCTTATTCAGCCAAGCTGGCCCCTCGCCCCTTCCAGCTGGGTTATATGTCAGAGATTCTGCTGGAACATGTTCATTTCAAGTGGCCCCGGGCGGGGTGCTTGAGGGGAAGAGAGCATCGCAAGCCAGGAATACGGTTGCGGTTAGGGCGCGCCAGCTATTAGCCGCCGTGTGCTATAGCCTTCCTGTATACTCTATGAAGCCGTGTGTCATCCCGGGACACGAACAGATGGTGAGCCTAAGTACAAGCAAAGCAAACTGCACGACCGATTGGAGGCTAGGAGTGCTTTCTCAACAACCCAAGCTCGGTGTGAGGAATTCCCGGTACTATAGGTTGTATGTTGTTTTGCAGCAGAAAATCGCTGAAGATGGTGTATGGATGGCAGAGTGCTACGCTCTTAGAGCAACCCTCCGTGAACATTGAATGCCACCTAGAACGTATTCCCTTTCCGGCCTATTAATTCAAAGACAATTCGTTATACAAGTGCGCAGGGAGTGCGTTTCAAATAATCGCAATCCAAACGACGGGCCTCCATATCTCAAATGTGTATGATGAGATGATCAATCTGTAGTTTACCCGCTCTGGGGCTTTAAGGTTCGTAGGATTTGCCGTCTTTCGCTGCATTGGGAGGTTCTTCCTCTCTTCGCAAGTGGTGCAAACATAGATGTAAACTGCGTATGATGCATAACGATGTCTGCCTGTGGTATCTTTTGTCCAAGTGACCAATGCGAAATTCATTCGATGACAAGGATGTGAGTGTCATTCAACGCCGGCGACGATCCAGCAGGTCATGCGATATTACGGTACGAGTGTGCTGGCCACTAGGAAGCCTCCAGGCCGGTTCCTTCCTAAATGCATTTGCAGTGTATGATAGGTTAACCTGTTTGGCCGACTAGGGCTGCGAAAGTTACAAGGAAATGCTGAACGGGAATACGAGGCTTTAGCACGAATCGGGTTTGCTGTTTACTGCTGCACGAGGCTTCGTTAAGTCCGGAACATATGCATCCGCCTGCTGCTATGCACTGTCGCACCGAAATTCGACACCGTTCGCCAATCAGAACAGGAATATTCTCCTTGCGGTAAGCAGCATGTGCGTCTGGTGGACCGCAGAAAACGGGAACGTTCGAACTTCAGCCTCGCATGTCTAGGATATGCTGTGATTGTATAGGTAAACATTCCCTGTGTGGAGTTGGGCTTCTTGCCATTTGCTGGGGATCAAAGCCGATCAGTTTCGTTTTGCGAGTAACTGGGCCGCAAACACCCGTTTACCCTAAGCCCTAAAATACGTAGAGCACGCAAATGGAGGATATGGCCTTTTCAACATCAGTATGTGAGTATTCTCGTTTCGTATCCAACCGAGCAAGTTGCACAACGTCGGTGACATCGCAATGAAAAACTAAAACTACCTTTATTACTAATATAGCGCCGGCACACATTACTCAGGTCGGTGTTGCTATTACATTAATAGCCGCAAAATACAGTTTAAGAGCAGATGCAAGGACTCATAACATATTTATCGTTTCGCGTTAAAAGAACTGTGCTCTTCTTTTTGCGATATCACGTGTATTCAATCGAATATGGGATTCGTTAACTCTTCCATTTAAGAATCATCTGTGCACTCATCGAGTCTGTTGACGCCCCTAGCCTGTCACCTAGAGTACCAACCAAGAGTAGCGATCACGTCCTTGCGCATGCTCAGGGCTGTGGAGCATTTGCATGCCTTCTTGAAACACGCCAGGCGGACATAGCGTATTGGGCCTTTCCAACTAGAAAGTGCGTTCACTTGTGATTAGGCCTACCCAGAAATAGAAATTGGGTCACGTCGATGTTGAACCCATTCTTGGTATCCTCTGAAAGAAGTTATTGAAACCAGTCATACTAGTATTAATAGCCGCAAGATAGAATTCACGTGGCGCAGCTGGGAAACTGCCACATGGCCTGAGGTCAGCGCGTATCTGTTTATACGAGTTAAGACCCCTACCAGCTTGGTTGCTGCAACAGCATACGTGAGACAACCCATTTGAATTTGTAGAGGCCCGCGCACTGCAATTGTACACACATCGATGACCCTCGGGTTATTCTCCTGTCTGCTGAGTTGTGATCATGAACAATAGCCCAGTGAACAGCGCAGCCCTCGTCCTGTTTCGGCGACATAAAAGAGAAAAGCTGTCAGGCGTCATCTAAATTGTGAAGGCGCATGTACTTCAGTATTCCGTATTGGGAGGGTGCCCTGGATGGCAGTAGAGATCGCACTTGTGGGTCACGGTGCGTTGAGTGCATACTTGGGTCACATTGATTCAGGGGTTTTCAACTACTTACGTTGCATATTACGCTTGGAAGTAATCAGCCCTTACTGGCTCTAGGAACTGAATCTTTCAGGCGCGTGGCTCGCACCCTCTACCTCCGCAAAGCCGCTTACATTCAAACTAGCCACTAGTACGCGTTATTCGTTGCTGCGGCCAGGTGGTAAGAATTATATTGCTGTGGAGGGTGTTACACCACGGGAGTGCACATTCTACAGATGAGCCGTGTCGTACCACTACACCCACACGGACAGGCTTGCAAACATTGAATGACAAGTGCGTCTCCTCGTGTGGCGGAGTGGTCACGTGGCAAGACTTCAAAGCTAGAAATGAGTCCCCTCTACCCGATATGCAGCTTACCTCTAAACCCGTGGCGATGCAGTGAGATATCTGGTTCTGTTCCAAGGATGTGAGCACGAGGTAGCACATGCACCAGACGCAGGCGCGGCACATAAACGCAACGTCTGCAACGGCAAGCCTGAACTGTTTGCCCGAACAGATTAATGGAAACGGAATAAAACTAAACGAGTAGCACGAAAGGAAACGGAATACGGGTTATTCGATAGCACCGCTTGCTTGCAAGGTGGGACTGCATTTGGTCTCACTCGCTCGGACATAAGAATCATTTGCATTCTCCCATGAACAAATGAGGAAGGCGTATCGTATGTCATGTGCAACATCAGCTTGTGGGTACTGCCAATTATTTATGCCCTTGAGCAATGGTGCAGGGCTTCACATCGAATGATATTGATTCTGTAAAATCTCCGCGATGTACCCAAGGTCATCAGCTCAAAGCTGGCCACATGCTGTTCTCGCATTTGGCCTCTCACGGACGGAGCTGTGGAGCATTTGGAAACCTCCACGAAACATACGGCAAATGCTGGAATATCCTGTGACAACATCAGTCCGTGGGTACTGCCATATACCGTGATCACAAAACGCACACTGCATACCTTGGGGGCACATATCTGTTGGCCCGCGTAATGGTGCGACGATGGCCTTGCAGCAGCAAACGTTTGTCCGTCCTAGCGTTTTTCCGTCCTCTCAAGGGCAGGCCGAATGACGCAACATATTTTTCCTTATCACTTTGGTAGAGAGTCCTATCAGCGTCGGCGCAAAGGAAAAGCAAATTCCTTCCTCATCGTGCGGCTGGAGCATCCATAGAAAAGGCGTGGACACTGGATGCATTCCATACACAAAGGGATTTTGCGCACGACCCAACGGCAGCGGGGTTATATTGGGTGGCCACAGAACAGTATTGCGAACATGCTGGAGGTACATAGATACGGGAGGTCCTGATGATTTGGTTTGCCCCGCACCGCTTCGAAGTGACAAATTCACGCTTCAGGTTCCGAAACGTTCAGGCACAAAGACCCTCTTCAAAAGGGCTTCCAATTAGGCGTGGGCATGCTAAGCTTTATCCGACTCGGTGGCAAGGAAGTGAGCACAATGTAAAGCGAAAGGTACAGTTGGTGGGAAACCTTTGCAGATGCGCTGGAGATAAAATCCGCTGGGGCTCACACAGGTTAGTTATGAGCGAATGATACAATCTCAATGTATGGGGCATCTGCTAAGCCCACCGAAGCCGTTTCAAGGACGCATGCAAATGATCCATCCCATATTTAATCAGGGAGGGACAATGGCGCATCTGCGACTAATGCAGAAGCGCTGCTTTGTTCACATCAGTTTGTGTGTATTGCATGACAGCCATATATATATACATATATAATATACGCCAGCCCCAAAACGCAAGTTCCCTGCCCTCGGTGGCTATCGGATTTTGGGGTTATATTCACGCTTTCTAGACAATAAGATTTTCACCTAACCGTACTTATTCCGCAAATGCTACCTCGGATGCTATCGAACAATTAGAAGCAAATGCTCACAATTGTTGCTAATTGTTCGATAGCACCCGAGGTAGCATTGGCCGAAAATATACCAGCGATGAGGGCATGCTTGGCTCAAACGGTTTCAGGTGTTTTGGTTTGTTGCTTCGTCTGGTGTGCAACCCAGCAATTGGAGAATCCGTAAACCACAGGATGACTGTCTCAAGAATGTATGCACAATGCACGACAAGGCGACGATATAACCACTTGAGGCCAAAGCTCCCAGATATGCACAAATCGACTAGTGAAAACTGAATCCTGCCTGGGCGATTGCAGCACTTTTGTATGGGATGCAGATGCCTCATACCGCGTGCCCCTTGTTTATCCCCTAGTGTTCAGGGCTGTGGACCGTTCGACTGCTGCATATGTAGGTCCGGTGGAAGTAGCATATGGCCATGTACAAATTTAGCTTTGAAATCGTAGCTTCTCGGCTTACGGGTACAGAAACCCTAGAGCACGAACACAAGTATTCCCACATCCAAAGTTTGTACAATGGCTGTCATATTTAAAAATCAACGTATAGCACAGATTAGCATCACGCAAATGCGAATATGACTTGGGGTTGCCTCATGCTCCATGCGAGGGTCCATGCTGGAGCTACATTGGTCACATAGTGCTCAGCATATACAAGTTAAAGCCTGCCCGTAGAACAAGTGCGAAAGGCTTACCACGGGGGTTTTTGCCAACTTCAGACTGTGCGTGCTGAGATATATACGGACAAATTTGTGGATATTTATACTACACATAATAATTCGAGATAAAAACTGCACACCTTGGGTGCAATAGTGTTTTGGAGCAATAAGAATTATTATTGGTTGTATCCGCCTAGTAAATACGCGCAGATTAAAAGTCTCGAACGAGGAACGAAATGGCACAGTTTTGATGTGGTCCCAAGAGCTGATGTTAGCATATCTTTCGATGTGAGTCTCAAGAACTATGTTCTTTGGTTTCGGACTATCATTCGTATATTCTTTCCAGTATAGGCATGCTTCACTCTATCCCTACAGAATCATTTGCCGTGCGAGAACATTTGGTCGCGCGTGTTGAGGGCTGTGGAGCTCTTGCGGCAGCTCCGACGTTGTGCAGCTTGCGCCTGCTACTATTCCTGACAGTGCATTCAACAGATTAAGTCACAGCATTTGCATATTTCGCTGAACCACGTCCCAGTGCACGTTGGAGTTTCCCTTTTCCAACTTCAGGGAGTAGGGACACTCTTGCTTAGGTGTACCCCAAAACCACAAATTGCACGGCTTTGGCGCTGCCGCACTTGAACATTAGTACCATTCGTAGGATTGACCTACTCTGCCTAATTCATTGTTACTGATATTAGCAGGAAAGCACAACATCGGAGCAGCTGCACGAACTGATATTAGGTCTGTGGATACGCGTTTAATGAAATATGGACGTTGCCTTTGCAGTAGCACATGCATTACCAGCGCATTATTGGCTCTGTCCTTAGAACCAGGAACTTGCACGCATAGAGTCTGCAGAGGCTATTACTGGTGCCTCTTCTAGTCACATAGGAGAGAATGAAGCACAGTCCCTCCTCATTGGGTGGCTTGAATGTGCACGATAAAGCCTTCCCATCGTCTTCGAAAATGTAGGGTCATTCTGTATTCCATAATAGGATGTAAGGGCCACAGAACAGTGCTGGGGTCAGATAGATACAGGAGTTTCTGAAGACATTGTTTGAACCTCACCTCTGCGAAGAGCCCAGTCTAGTTCATGAGGCGAAGCTCTCAGACACAACCCTCCTCGTGAAAACGGCTTGGGTTTAGGCGTGCGCAGGCTACGATTGATCTGGGGTGACGCTAAGGTGGTGAGCGCTATGTATAGCGAAGGGAAGCACACTGAAGAGAATAAAAGTCCAAAAGCGCTTGGGAACTAGCACGCTAAACGGGGATGGATAGTACCGCACTTGTTGTTTACGCTGTATCAGCTCCATAGTGCCTCGTGCAACCAAGCACAAGACACGCAGCTCCTGTCTACATCTGCTCCGCACAGCTCCGAAAAGTTGAAGCATTTTTGTCCTCCCCTGAACGCTAGAGAGAACGCCTTCAATCTAGCAATATTCAAATGCTAGCAATTTTCCACTGAACAGAATGTGAGCATCATGTAGCACAGACAGCAAGGGGTACAGGATCCCATCGCGGGCGCTAAAGGGTGGAACGTTAGCAGTTGATTGTACACCTGCGCAGAGGGTAGCAGCTGGTTTGAGCGCGCTACATAGTCATCATAGCTCATGCATGAGTGGTTTGTCTGGGTATCTATTTCCAAAATTGCACAGTGATTTACAGACTCCCCCGGCTGTTGTGAAACAGGCAATGATTTCTGGCATTTCTGCCAACCTTTTACGGTTGTCGCAGGTCTAAAGGAACCGTTACCTGTGGGCATAGAGAGTGCGTTTCCATCATTCCAAAAATAGTCTTTCCCCAGTCGTATACTGGGCCTTGATGAAATAGTACCAGGACGCTTTTACAAGTCCCTGCGCGCTACTGGAGCAGGCTTGGCCTAGTGTGTTGACAAGACAATAAGACAACACAGGTAGGAATTCTTCGGAACATATATATAGCACTGCGGCAGCGTGCAGTGAGCGTTGGCGAAGTTACGCCTCTGCTGCCTGTACCTGGGAGCCTCGTTTAGTCTACAGAGAGTTTCTGAACCGTTACCTGTGGGCATAGAGAGTGCGTTTCCATCATTCCAAAAATAGTCTTTCCCCAGTCGTATACTGGGCCTTGATGAAATAGTACCAGGACGCTTTTACAAGTCCCTGCGCACTACTGGAGCATGCTTGGCCTAGTGTGTTGACAAGACAATAAGACAACACAGGTAGGAATTCTTCGGAACATATATATAGCACTGCGGCAGCGTGCAGTGAGCGTTGGCGAAGTTACGCCTCTGCTGCCTGTACCTGGGAGCCTCGTTTAGTCTACACAGAGTTTCTATATTGGTACTTGACCTGTGCAGCTAGTAGCTATTCCTACTTGCGGTCAGGCTTCAATTGCAATTTTCGCTGCGATATAACGGGTTCAGCGTGGTGGATTCATGGCTCCTTCATGATTTGTCGTAGTTACCATACAGTTAATCGATAAGTTTGCTATACCTGTACAGGCTGAGGCCGTAAGCCACGTGCCCCCCCTGTTGGCGGTATCAGCCTCCGTATTGACGGTGGGGTAAGCAGACCTTTGGTACCACAACGATCTTTTTGCAAAAATGCTCCAATAACCTAGGTTGTAATAGATGTAACGGGTTATTGCCATAGTATACGGCCCACCCTCCTGCGTTTATGTGAATTGTGCTTAGGAAGTACGGCGATATCAGTGGCATTGCGTGCGATATGCTCGTATACCGGCTGACCAACTCCAATGCCAACAGCCACGTACGCATGATTGGGGCTTTATTGGGATCTAGTGGGATCTTAGTCCGTCGAAGATTTAAAAGACGTTTCCTTGCGTCGCAGCATCAGCATTCGAGATAATCTGTACTCCCCGACGGCCCGTGATGAAGCTGCATTATTCCCCGAGTCCTGGTTTGTGTTTGAGGAACTTGCGCATCCATCGTAGAGCTGTTAGCTCGGTCTCTGCGGTGAAAGGAATATTGTTCCACAAGTATGTTCCTCAAGGCGCTAATACTCTAGTGGAAACAATGTAGGGCTACAACCTGGATCAGTATCAAGGGATGTCCGAAAGCACACACGTCTGGGCTTGATACAAAGGCATTTTCGTCCCGTAGCGGCTACAAAAGCATTTTCATCCTGTACCAGATTGTAGACGTGCACTGTACCAACCGGTGAACTAACGTTCGGACTGAGTGGATGATGGAGAGTATTACCACAGGACAAGTGAGCCCAACTACGACAACCCCTCTGAAAGAGCACTCCGTCTGGACCTTTCCGACTTTGCCATCAACCCGGATGGTATTTGGATGTACGGCGTGAGACTGCCAGGGGCTGGTCAGCCAGCTATGTATGGCTCACACCTGCAGAAGATAATTATATATAGCAAGTACGTTGAGCGTCAATGATGTGCTCGGCGTACATCACCTCCAGGTCCATCAGAATTGCGCATGGGAGTCTCTGCAGGCAGCCCCCCATTTTCTGGTCTGCTGGATAGGCTTGACAATATGTACGATAGCCACGCAGAGATACTCTCACAGAGTTGAACCTTCACTCGTATAGAACAGCCACATGGAACAGTTCCTTGCTGCTCGTTATCGGGTATCTCAACAGTGAATATGCAAGCATGAAATAGTCCCACACGAACAAGGTGCGGGAGAGATATGGCGTTTGCGTCCAGTACATTGCCCAAGGACACAATTTTGTTCCTGCGACAGTACGCAAATTTTTCCTAGTTGAGATTTAGCGCAAACGGCTCAAGAGCGTCGGTATCCGTGAACCGCTCAACGTTCAACAGATGGTACGTTGGACTAAGGCCGGACAGCGGTGTCGTTAACTTCCGGGGAGCGTTTTGCCAACGAAACGTCTATGCAGCAGGGATACGTCGGTTGTGGCGAAATAACGTTCCAACGCCGGCTTCTGCGTAACGGGCTTTGTGCTTGAGAAAGCGTCGTTCCGTGTTTGAATATCCGGATGGGGTGGATGCCTGGCTTCAGTTACGGTAGCACTGAAATTCTTCGAACACACATTGTAGCAAATTTGCTTTTTGTGAAACAAAAGTGTTTGATGTTCTTATAAACTACAGATTGTGAGCATGGGCTCCAAAGTCCCGCCGACAGGACATTGGAGGAGAATAAATTTGCCTGCGCCGATATTTCTCAGTTTTTGCTGGCTTTAGGGGTGAACATCTATGTGTTTTGCGTACGCCGTGCATAAAAGATGTACGGTGTACGCAAAACACAGTTCTAGAGGCATGGAGTGCCCCACTCAAGCGGATGGTCACTGCGACCAACTTCGTGGAGGAGGCCAGTGTACGAACTCCATGCGTCCTCAGTCTGAACGTTCGTAGGACCCACTTGGCGGTTGTGCATTGCCCCTGAACGTGAGCAGATTAAATAGAGCACTAAAGGATGGTTTTGTGACATTATCATTTGCCTGGGCGGGCGCCACTTCTGTGCTGTTTTCAGCAAGGCTTCACAGCGTACGAAGTTAAGGAAGATTGCTATGCCATAAGCTGGTGCGCTCTTTCGAATGCGTTTTCAGTCGTGTGGACTTTTCAAGCAACTAAATATTTCCTTTCCGTCATACACACGTCACGTGCCCGCGTCGGCCAGTTGAAGCTTTCCCATTATCATAGACACACATATGCGGCTTGTAATTAGCCACGAAGACCAACAACCGGTTTGGGGCTTTAATTGTACAGACTGTGAGGCCGATGGAAACACATGATTATAGCTTGGCAAATTGCTGCATCGGGGTGTACGACGAAAGCTCGACACTCGAATAGGCGGGCGGGTATCCTGCTGGCGCGCTTTGATTGGACCCAGTTGTTATTGTTTTTGAGAGCACTAAATTGTACAAGGTGGTGCGTTTCCAGAACAACATGACAATGACTGCTGTTTCCTGGATCCTGCGACATAGCAAGTGTTGCTACGCAATTGGCCCAAGCTGAATCCCCTACTCAGTACAGCATTTCACAGCGCGATAATTCATGTTACAGCAATATGTAGAGCGCTTGAATAATATGGATGCTGGTTGTAGGTGGACTACGCGAGTCCCAAGGAGTTGGGCTGGAGCATCGCTGCAAATTGCGGAGGAATTCTGATCATTTTGAGGCCTTCGCATCAGCCGCCAATGGCACACTTTTGGAATTCCTTCAAGAGACGAATTTGGCCTTCAGGGTTTGGGCGATCCAACAGGAAGTACGCGTTTGAGCCGCAAATTTGCGGAAATGATCAGTTCCAAGACACGCATTGCCAGGCGCTCTTTCTAATGACTTTGGCTGTTGAAGCTAACAGTGCCCCCGTTTGTATGCACTCGTGCTCTGGGCAAGTGTTGGTGTGTGGTGGAGACCAGTGGCAAGATAAGACGCAGCCTTTTGCACCTTGATGGTCGCGACTGAATCCTACCCGGGAAACCAGTTGTTCAGGTGATAGGACTTCGCAAGGCGCGAACGCTCGTGCATACTCAAACGAAGCTTGCTATCAACTCTTAATTTTCAGGACGTTCGTCTTACATGCTTTGTTTCTATATGCACTGAGTAAACGATACAGTTTGTGTAGCACATGCGGATAAGCTTCATCCTATGCTTAGTTCAGTAAGGGCAGATCAATACATCGCCGTTCTTAGCAATGGTTCCGAAGGCGCCGGCGTAACTGCATTGTGGCGGCATCCTGGCAATGACTGCAATTACGTAACATCAGCATTAAGCATCAGCATTAAGCATTTTTGTTGCACAATGGACCCAAACCCCGAAGATGGTGCCTGCACCCATGTTTCCCTGCGTCGTTCAGCAAGTAGGTATTAAGTGCTTGGTTGCTAGGCCGCTCCGAGTATTCTGGAACTATGCTCCCAACAGAATACCTGTCCGCCCTTTCTCCATTTTCCACCAGTACGTGCGTCCTACTTGTTGTCTATGACACCTAATCGTATTGGTGAGCCTACGATCTGTGTGAGTGCGAATTTAAATTCCCTTGTGCTTAGCCTCATAATGCCTGACAGCCAAAATTGCGCCATATTGCGCGTGCCTACCATAACCGCTTTGGGAGCACGCGGTCGGTTCGACAAACTCTAGGGATATCTACGATATATTCTTGCCTACCCAACAACCGACTGGTGTGCATGCGGCGTTTCTGACTGGTGTGCATGTGGCGTTTCTGAAATGATTGGAGAATCTCCTAAGGCGGAGGTGGTTCGGTGTGTAGCCGAGCTGGGGCTATCACGGCCTAGCCAGTTGTCGAAATGCCGATTGTCTGGATGGTTAATTTTGCCATTGGCATTTTATAACGGAGGATCAGAACCACTTTTGCCAGTTTGGTAGGGGAATTATGCGGCTCCTACAGGCTTGTTCTATTATACATAAAGACGTCAAGAAATCCTGGTAATATCCGATCTTAGAAAGTGAGATTTGTAGAGAATTCCAGAAAAACTGCGAAGGATTCCATCAGCAACCGTGCTCAACTGGCTACTACAGAGTTCACTGCCTATCAAGGCTTCGCCGCGTTGCCAATGACGGATGACAGAGGTCGCAGTGGCACCCTATGTGTGTGTGTGAGACGCTCTCAAATATCTAGACCTCATTCGATGGAATGGCATGCAGGAGGTGCGCCCGCTTGAAGAAGAGAGAACACAGTCCAGAGGTCTAGGTAGCAGACATGGAACAGGAACTTTTACACGAGAGTGCGTTGCCTGAACAAGTGGAGGTGGCCAAACGACCTTTTGGCGGCCGGCATGAATGAGCATTCGACTGATATTCTGTGCGCTGCCAGACCGTGAGCCTTGCGGTCGACTGGGCAGGCGAGAGCCTGACGTCGCAGATGTGCTTGGCATAGGCGAGGCCTGCCGGATTTCTATATAACAACGCTCTATTCTGATATGGGTAATCCACTGAACATGCTTCAGTGTATTAACCCTACCAGAGTAGGTGTGTACTCTGCGCTGGACCCTGAACATATCCATCGACACGATCATTTTATTTGCTCATGTGGGCGTTCATCTCAGGACCCATGAGGCCAGGCCATCGAAAAGAGCGGGTTTGCGCGTCCATTTGCGATAGGCGCGCCTTTGAGAACTATCTGTTAGTACGCTCGAAACCGCAATGTGCTTATGCTGAATCTTTGTTTGTTTAGGTCGTACGCTTTTGTGGTTGCTGTCATTTGCAGATGCCATCTAGAGTCGGAGGTCCCTACTAGGACCCATGAGACCGGGCAATCGAAAAGTGTGGGTTTGCGCGTCCATTTGCGATAGGCGCGCCTTTGAGAACTATCTGTTAGTACGCTCGAAACCGCAATGTGCTTATGCTGAATCTTTGGTTGTTTAGGTTGTACGCTTTTGTGGTTGCTGTCATTTGCAGATGCCGTCTAGAGTCGGAGGTCCCTACTAGCTGCTGCGGACCAATTGCAAGGTAGTCCAGTTTGCGCATAAATATTTCCCCTTTCGTATAGTTGGCTCAACGGCTACCAAAGGAAGTGCGTGTAGTCGCTTATTGGTCGCATACTATTGACTATAGAAAAGTGTGCCCAGCCATATGACCTGCGCGCCTGTCTCATGTGCGCTTGTCTAGGATTGGCCAACCTGGTGGATACCCGGTTTTTCATTGCCAGCAGTATTTGTATCATCGCGTATGCTTGATACTACACTACAAAAGGTACGCAACTCCATTGCTATTTACGTGGTACAGCAGGAAATGCGCACACGGTGCTTGCGCCTCCTACTATGTATTGTCTCAGAAGGCGAACAAATTCATTTTAGCAGCCCACCTTCCGAGGCAATGCATAGTAGGAGGCGCAAGCACCTTGTGCGCATTTCCTGCTGTAGTTCGTTGTTCTTGCATGCCCGTATGCATAAAACGCTGATGCCCCTCCTGCTCAGTGGGTTGGGGAAGCACTAGAAGCACAGCAGCTCAGCAGAAGCCTCATAAGAGGTTCCGTCTACGAGCAGCTCGTAGGTCCCATCCAACACACCAGACATGCAAACCACTGTTGCGCGGCGCTTCGGGGAAGCAATTGGAAACCTCTTTTTGTGTTTGCGGCGCAAACATAACACAATAACTTTGTTTTAATACCACAGTAGTCGTAGAGGCTGCGAGGCGGATTTAGGTTGTAAGTTTTGTCAATGTCGTGATGCTCGGTGCGATGAGCAGTGGCGCAGTTTTGTCCCCTTCGCACATCCGTGCGTGTGTTTGCAATGGAACTAAGCGGGTGCTCAAGAGGTTGGTGTTGCGTCACTAGGCTACCCCACTACCCTTCTTTGCATTAACCCAACCTGAATTGCGTTGATGATCTTCCGGATGATGGTTGTCCCCACATATAAAGTCCCCCTGCTTGCGCATCTGGGTAGCTTAAACAATAGGAGCCCCTAACCCTTACCAATGAATCAAGCCAATGAATAAGCATTTGTTGTGAAAGCTTTTCCGAGGTGGCAGGCTGCCCCACTGCCACGTAGGTAGCATCGGTATATTTGTTTGTGCCGCTTCATAGACTGCTAGTTCCAAGTTTTTAGTCAAGTGATCAGGTGGGGGTTGTTGCCTCACTACCGGCATTTCTTGATTGTCCTACTGCTGGCAGGATAACGGGCAGTCGCTTGCGTTCCTACATTACCCCGTTATTCTCCACCAGAGCGTTGACCCCTAGATGCACGCGAACCCCATTTGTAAGGCTCTCCCAGTTTTGCTTGATTGGCTCTCTTTCGATCACCTTCACTCTCCGGTACCGTCCAGAAAGTAGGCACTTGACTTTGTCTGGCTACAGCTTTGCTTCCGTATGCTTGTTACTTTGTTATGTTCGCTGCTGCGCCTTAACCGCAATAGCTTAGGGGTAGGGATTTGTTGGTAATGAAGCTATCCGTGCTATACAGAAAGTGAGCGTCTGCGCAGTGCTATTCAAATGACGTTGCTGATCTAGTGATAATTGATATATTCAATGTTATAATTGAGTTGCAGTCGCTTTTCCTCAGGCATACAACGGGCCAACTGGTGAACGGTTCTCTTGAAGCAAAAGGCAATGACAGAAACGTGACAACTAGTTGGGGGTTGAACCGTGTGTCCGTAAAACTAAGAGAGACAGGCATGGCCAAAGGCAAAGGTCGAATAACTGTGCAGGCCGCTGCCGATATTCGGAGTTCTGAACGTGCATTATTGACGGCAAACTTGGTTGCCGCCCGCTTTGGGTACTACAGTCGAAGGGACTCTAGTGCATGCACATGCGCAGTTTTGAGCGGCATGCAATATGGCGTGCTTTCCTGCTTCTGATCTCCTTTTAGGGCTCGCTCGTACGCTGTGAGCTGAACCACTGTACCGTGATGAGAGTCTAGGCTACAAAACAACAAGTGGATGTATGCGCTTCTTTCCGCCGGCAATAGTATACGTACTGCAGCGCTTCGATCAGCGCACCAGTCCTACACGCGGAAGGACCTGTACTGCTTGGCGCGATTGCAGCCGTGATGCCATTGCCGGAAACGATCAATCACCATTCCTCTTTTTGCCTCCCAGCGGCAGTGATCAAGCACAACTTCCATGTTGAGAACCCTGCCGGTGTAGTACATGATTGCATGGCGGCAGTACGGCTACATTAAGGCAAATGTTTTACGGCATGCACTGGCCACAGTAAAATAGGACCAAAGCATTTATTTGGATGCTCTCTGGCCCAGTTCGTTGTAGGAAAATACGTCAACGAGATTCTGCAACAGGAGCAAACTAAACGATCAATGATGATAGCTTTGACGCTATGAGCCTCTTCCCACCATCGTTTACTTTGCCCCCCTTGACGTATCTTCCTGGGTAGATCGCACTTCGTTGTACCAAAGGAACAGCATGTTCCATGTTCAATGTATTCGATATAACCTCAGCCCGCATCTATGCGCTTGGTGACTCACGGGATCCAGAAAGTATGCCTCAGAGTGCCTGGTGTAACTAGGCACCAGGCACAGCACTCGCCCTCCAGCATGGTCGTGCTTGGTGATGTCTTTATCAGAACTAAGGTTAGCCAAAGTTGTGGATGGGTTCAGGTTGGCCTACGCGGATCCC
Organism: Eimeria sp. OTU-X; assembly: GCA_904066255.1. Taxonomy (NCBI): domain Eukaryota; phylum Apicomplexa; class Conoidasida; order Eucoccidiorida; family Eimeriidae; genus Eimeria; species Eimeria sp. OTU-X. The sequence goes on along the minus strand of CAJFCX010000075.1, from coordinate 13,876 downwards.
CACGTCGCGCAGGTATTGGGGCCCATCTCGAATGGCGGAGGCCTTTTGCATATGGCTTTTCGATGGAGTCTTGGTTTGTATGCCACGAAGGAAGTGCGTAACTGCTTCAGTCATGTAATTGCTAATTGCTGCAGTAAGCTCGCAGTAAGATCAAAATGTATAGTGAAAACGCCAGCAATCACTGCATATTTGCAAAGTTTCAAAACAGTAGCGGAAACATCCAGGAAACCCCACAGGTGGGTTGGTGGACTTTCTAGCAATGCTCTCCTGCCAGTAAAGGAGTCAATGCAACTGCAGCTTAGATACGCCAGTTTCTGGTGGGTTCGTTAATGCATGCGTTGGGAGTACAGACGGTGAGTGATTGAGGAGTTTTGCAGGCAAGGTAGCGGTGTAAATCACCAGAGGCCCGCAATGCGCCAGTAGGAACGGCGTTCAGATACGCAGCAGGCAGCTTCATGTCTGGGCTTTGTACCTTCTTATGCAACTGCACATGCTTTTCGTTTTGCCCCGCGTGCAGGCAGTATGTGCTTCTTAGCCTGGACAAACTGTAGACTGTTAAGGGGTCAAAGGCTGAGAACTTTCTTTATTGAAATGTCGATCAGGCTTGTTTACACCAACAGGCGGCGAGCAGGTCATATATACCGACACGGATTCCCGAATAGACATAAAAGGCATCCACAGCACCGTACACAAGACTGTCCAAAACACCGACAGAACTGTGCAGCGTGCCCGACGCGCATGGGCGTTAGACATCTTGTTATGGGACCCCGGAAAACTAGTCTTGGCCTGCTAGGCACTCGTGAGCACTATGGGATGCCAATCGCATGGATGTACCAGCGCTTCAACAGCCCGAGTAGCACCCCGAAAAGCTCCCTAGCGGCTTGGGCTCGCTCTGCGTGGTACCATCATCCGTTTCACATGTGATTATATGCTGGCTGTACTCAATTCCGTGGTACCATCATCCGTTTCACATGTGATTATATGCTGGCTGTATTCAAGTGCTTGTTGCATTTCATAGAGGGGTGTCTTCGTAACGCGAGGAGTTGTGCTACTGCCCTTGTTCCCTCCTAATGTGTCCCTCAGTTTCCGTTTCGTTGTTTCAGTACCATGTGGATCTCGCACGTTGGGCGGCAATGCTTTTCCTGTTCCGCGAGCATTTGGGGCTCCAAGATATAACGCGCTTGGCAAATGTAATAGACCTCTGGGAAACCTATTTGCTTGAGGTGCTATCTTTGCATTCAAATGCTGGCACGTCCTAGGCTGCAAAAATAAGTTAGCCGGGCACGTAACGATTGTTCTGCAGCTGGCCGCACTCGCTCTTGCGTATTCGTCGCTGGATTCTGCTATGCCGCTGTGGCCCTGATGAATGTTGATATTATGCGTGCGTGCTTAACCTTTCTGCAACGCCAGGGTGACCCCGCACTTTGTGCGGAAAGTGGCAAGTCGAAACTCTGTAGACTGAGCCTTGTACGGTTCCTTTATCACAAATGCAGAGAGGAGTGGTTTTGGGACTTCGGCAGCGATGATATCCCTGTAGATAGCAAGGTTGTTGGTTCTGCTGAATTTCATTCAGGCGTGTAATGGTGTACACTGTACAAACCGCAGTGCTAGAGCGTGCAGCTGTCTGCATAATATCCGCTTGCAAGGATATACCAAACTAACGCCTCTTGTGCCGAGCAGGCTGTGCGTCACAGCGCCTGACACTTGCATGCGTCCTCCTGGTACGCTACAGTATGGTAAAGTGGGTGATGTGGTACCTAAAGTACATCCGTCATTGCTTGCGACAGCGGTCCTTCTCACACACGCTTAGGTGTGGTTGCCGTCGTCGGATATGCCAGTATCAAACGCTGGTGAACGTCACTGCTGCCTAAACCATTCGCGGATAGTTTTCTTCTCATTTGTTACCTCTGCCGCGGAGTGCAATCGTGTGATCCTTAGCGTCCGTATGTGGATGCGTGTATGGAAAGATTGGTTTCACATGCTTTCATTATGCGGTGGAGCCCTCCGATATGATTGTGGCAGGGATACGCTTGTTTGTGCTGGAGGGGGATGGGACACCATACATTTGCGAGGGAGCCTGAATGCATTATGGTGGTAATTTCAGCCGTTTGACGGCGGTTAAGGGTGAGATTTGCGCGTAGAGCCTATCTAAGCGAAATGATAGAGGTTGTTGTAATGGTGCCTCAACAAGGCAAGCTTACCTCCTCCTTGCATGTTGCGTGGTGCTGCGTCTGAAGGGTGAACTGGAATGCTCGCCATGAGGGTCGAGTGTAGGCAGCGCTTGCATGTGACGTCTATGGAGCTCCACAATTTAAATAGTCTAGCGTCAGCTGAAAAAATTGTACGATTTTTGCATTCTACCCGAACTACGTTTCACGCGGTCTAGGCGCACACTTGCCGGGTTCGTTCGAATTCCTTGACCTTTTTAACTGCATGTTTCAAACAAATCCTATGTATTGCTTTGCTGTCGCCTGTATGTGGGCGCGGATGACGGTACACTTGTGCCCTGAGGTTTCGAGCCGAACCTCTGTGCATATCCAATAGCTCTTGCGCTGGATGTGGCGTACGACACATGTGTATGTTCTGGCGCGAAACCAGGCAGTACGCTTCGCGGAAAGCCAGTGCCACAATTGCGCACACATTACAGCCGAACCCTGTACCGTCATTCGAGGGGTTCCAAAACAATTCCTAGAAAGTTGATGCGGTGCCGGAGATAGCTGAAGGATAGAGTGAAGTCAGCTATCTTGGGATGCAATCATTCGCAGTATGATGCGTCTAAAAGGCAAGCATTTTGAAATGTTCTATTTGTGTAGAGGACGGGTTCGAGCTGGCACGGAGACAGGTGCTTATCCCAAAGTCAGCTAGTATAGGATAATTGCGGCAACCCTCCGGACTTCTGAACAATAGCCATCTGCTACTCCTTCCGCACCCAAGCTAGCATTAGTGCGTTGCAGGTTGTAAGCTACAGTTTTAAAGGCATGCATAGGAAGGGTTGCCAGTAGACGAATGGCCCTGCTGCATGTGGAAGGGCTCCATATTTAGAGAACTGTGGGTGATCTACAATAGAAAACAGTGGGTGCTCTACGATATTCTGAAGTTCGGGGCAACATCTAATGGATTTTATAATTGGAGATTAGTCGATCCATCACTGGAAGATTATACACAAATATCGAGATAATCTTCCATTGGTTCAACAGCTAATATCCAAGTAAAAGCTCTACTAGATGTTGCCTCATGCTTCATTCGCGTTTCCCCACCTATTCTAGTGGGGCTAAAGCCTATATATATATACCTGGCATTACCACTGCGGCAGAGCTGCCTAGAAAGCACTGCTGCAAAAGCCTAATTAAGAGCGAACTTTGTTATGCTTGTAGTGTGCTTGCGTTAATGCCTTGCTGGCAAGCTTTTTAGAAGTTCAGTGTTCTTGGCAAGGTGGTGCCGCCTAGGCTAGAGAAGCTGCATCTTGCTAAATATAGATTCCTCGCGATGCGCGAAAGCTCTTTGGTAATAACGCAGACGCTCCCTTGACGCTCCCTTGCCTGCAGTCCTGATATTGGCATAGCCTCGCAGTGCAAGTTTAAATCTAGAAGTCGACCAACTGGGTTTCTACATTTCTACGAGCAAAGCAAATCCTTCTTCGCAGATAGTGCGTCATTGCACGCACTGCTAGCGGTGCATCTAGAATAAGAAAGACACTTGCTGACACAAACATGAATGCAATCCAAAGAAATGTACCATGAACGAGGCTACCGCAGTGTGCTGGGTTAGTGCATTTGCTACTCAGAAAGTATGTGTTGAAAGACAGCTGGGCAAATGGCAGGTGGCCACGTATGCCGTGTATCTCAGCAGTGCCTGCAAATGATTGCATGACATTGGCACTGGAGTGTTCTGCAGACTCTCCCTTGTGGCGATTTCCTGATATATGGAGAGCGTTTGCCGTTTGACAGTTTAGGGACAAAGCGTGGTATCCGCATTTGCTGGTACGTTATCCGGCACTTTCTCTGATGTTCAGCGAAACTGTGTATATGTCGCGGATTGCTTATACTTCTTGTTATAAAACCTTGGACGACTTCATGGTTTGCCAATCGCATGGATGTGGAGCTGCATGGACTGCCGCCAGCGCTTCAACAGCCCGAGTAGCACCCCGAAAAGCTCCCGAGCGGCTTGGACTCGCTCTGCGTGGTACCATCATCCGTTTCACATGTGATTATATGCTGGCTGTATTCAAGTGCTTGTTGCATTTCATATAGGGGTGTCTTCGTAACGCGAGGAGTTGTGCTACTGCCCTTGTTCCCTCCTAATGTGTCCCTCAGTTTCCGTTTCGTTGTTTCAGTACCATGCGGATCTCGCACGTTGGGCGGCAATGCCTTCCCTGTTCCGCGAGCATTTGGGGCTCCAAGATATAACGCGCTTGGCAAATGTAATAGACCTCTGGGAAACCTATTTGCTTGAGGTGCTATCTTTGCATTCAAATGCTGGCACGTCCTAGGCTGCAAAAATAAGTTAGCCGGGCACGTAACGATTGTTCTGCAGCTGGCCGCACTCGCTCTTGCGTATTCGTCGCTGGATTCTGCTATGCCGCTGTGGCCCTGATGAATGTTGATATTATGCGTGCGTGCTTAACCTTTCTGCAACGCCAGGGTGACCCCGCACTTTGTGCGGAAAGTGGCAAGTCGAAACTCTGTAGACTGAGCCTTGTACGGTTCCTTTATCACAAATGCAGAGAGGAGTGGTTTTGGGACTTCGGCAGCGATGATATCCCTGTAGATAGCAAGGTTGTTGGTTCTGCTGAATTTCATTCAGGCGTGTAATGGTGTACACTGTACAAACCGCAGTGCTAGAGCGTGCAGCTGTCTGCATAATATCCGCTTGCAAGGATATACCAAACTAACGCCTCTTGTGCCGAGCAGGCTGTGCGTCACAGCGCCTGACACTTGCATGCGTCCTCCTGGTACGCTACAGTATGGTAAAGTGGGTGATGTGGTACCTAAAGTACATCCGTCATTGCTTGCGACAGCGGTCCTTCTCACACACGCTTAGGTGTGGTTGCCGTCGTCGGATATGCCAGTATCAAACGCTGGTGAACGTCACTGCTGCCTAAACCATTCGCGGATAGTTTTCTTCTCATTTGTTACCTCTGCCGCGGAGTGCAATCGTGTGATCCTTAGCGTCCGTATGTGGATGCGTGTATGGAAAGATTGGTTTCACATGCTTTCATTATGCGGTGGAGCCCTCCGATATGATTGTGGCAGGGATACGCTTGTTTGTGCTGGAGGGGGATGGGACACCATACATTTGCGAGGGAGCCTGAATGCATTATGGTGGTAATTTCAGCCGTTTGACGGCGGTTAAGGGTGAGATTTGCGCGTAGAGCCTATCTAAGCGAAATGATAGAGGTTGTTGTAATGGTGCCTCAACAAGGCAAGCTTACCTCCTCCTTGCATGTTGCGTGGTGCTGCGTCTGAAGGGTGAACTGGAATGCTCGCCATGAGGGTCGAGTGTAGGCAGCGCTTGCATGTGACGTCTATGGAGCTCCACAATTTAAATAGTCTAGCGTCAGCTGAAAAAATTGTACGATTTTTGCATTCTACCCGAACTACGTTTCACGCGGTCTAGGCGCACACTTGCCGGGTTCGTTCGAATTCCTTGACCTTTTTAACTGCATGTTTCAAACAAATCCTATGTATTGCTTTGCTGTCGCCTGTATGTGGGCGCGGATGACGGTACACTTGTGCCCTGAGGTTTCGAGCCGAACCTCTGTGCATATCCAATAGCTCTTGCGCTGGATGTGGCGTACGACACATGTGTATGTTCTGGCGCGAAACCAGGCAGTACGCTTCGCGGAAAGCCAGTGCCACAATTGCGCACACATTACAGCCGAACCCTGTACCGTCATTCGAGGGGTTCCAAAACAATTCCTAGAAAGTTGATGCGGTGCCGGAGATAGCTGAAGGATAGAGTGAAGTCAGCTATCTTGGGATGCAATCATTCGCAGTATGATGCGTCTAAAAGGCAAGCATTTTGAAATGTTCTATTTGTGTAGAGGACGGGTTCGAGCTGGCACGGAGACAGGTGCTTATCCCAAAGTCAGCTAGTATAGGATAATTGCGGCAACCCTCCGGACTTCTGAACAATAGCCATCTGCTACTCCTTCCGCACCCAAGCTAGCATTAGTGCGTTGCAGGTTGTAAGCTACAGTTTTAAAGGCATGCATAGGAAGGGTTGCCAGTAGACGAATGGCCCTGCTGCATGTGGAAGGGCTCCATATTTAGAGAACTGTGGGTGATCTACAATAGAAAACAGTGGGTGCTCTACGATATTCTGAAGTTCGGGGCAACATCTAGTGGATTTTATAATTGGAGATTAGTCGATCCATCACTGGAAGATTATACACAAATATCGAGATAATCTTCCATTGGTTCGTCAGCTAATATCCAAGTAAAAACTCCGCTAGATGTTGCCTCATGCTTCATTCGCGTTTCGCTGCGTATGCCAGTGTAGGGAAACCCTGCTCCCTTACCACTGCTGCAGAGCTGTCTAGGGGAGCAGTGCTGCAAAACGAGAGGGAACCTTGCCCGTTTTGCAGTGTGCTTGCATTAATGCCTCGCTGGCAAGCTATTTAGAACTTCACGGTTCATCACAAGCAAGTGCCTCCCAGGATAGAGCAGCTGCAGCTTGCTAAATATGGATTCCCCGAGGAGAACGGAAGCGTTTTCACAATAACACAAACGGCCCCTTGCATCTCGTATTCTGTGTTGGTATAGATGCATCATATCCACGTGAGGAGTGGATTCCCCTTTTCGAATTGCAGAACGTGAGCAGCTGGACACACTAGTAGCGCTATTTCTAGAACGACACGAACATTGGCTGAAACGAAAACGAAAGTACTCCAAAGAGTGTAACGTGAATTTCACTACCCCTGTGAGGTGTGTCATATATTTTGGAACTCAGAAAGTATGGGTTGGATTGTCGCTGGGCAGGTGGTCTCATCCAGGTTACCTTGTCAGGCCATTAGAATCACCACCGCGTGACACTGGCATTAGAGGCTTCAGCGGCCTCTCCCTTGTGGCGATTTCCTGATGTATGGAGAGTGTTTGCCGTTTGACAGTTTAGGAACAAACTGTGGCATTCACTGGTACTTTTTGCTTTCATATTGAGTTGGGCATTTACGTATAATGAGGTATGCAGTGCGTGAGTGCATGCGTAGGATATGCAGTTTGCAACAGCCCTTCTTGAGGCCATCAAAGGCGGCATGGAAACAGTAAATGCACAGTCAAAATTGATAATCTTACAACCGTATGCTTCAAGGAAAGCCTGCAGACTCGTCTGGTCTGCCTGTGGTCTTCGTGCAAAGTGGCCTCGCTAGGAATGTGGCCATTCCTTGACGTTGTCTTGCGTACGTCAGGTGGAGCGGTGGTAGGCGTCCACTGTTTTGGCAAACGCATGCTGCTATTTGCGCGTGGTTACATCCTGCAGTGCCGGGATTTCGGCTTGCTTTATTCCTTGGCCTTGAGGATTAACTAGTCAAGAAAGAACTGCTAACTGTTCACCGAGGTTGTAACGCCAAGCTATTGCAACTCCGGACCTAAAGGAGTAGTGCCTGCATAGCCTCCACTACGCTTATGGCTCGCTGTTGCGCTTTGGTACACAGGCTGTACGTAATGTGTAACGCTTAGATATATGATTAGACCTGCAGACCATATTTTATCGTGTCCACTACATTCCAGCACTTCCACGGAGGGTCCACTCCCCTGTCAGCAGACGTCGGCGATTTACTATTCATCTTAGATTTCAATTGGGCAAGAGGGATCTGGCAGACGTGTGGAAAAGCAGAATGTGTCTAATTTGCAGTTGCTGGTTGAATTCAAGTAAACACAGCTACGCCACCAGGCGTAGCTCTGTTTCCTAACCTTCGTGTGCCGCTTATCGCATATGGCTGCAAGCCGCTGTCGCGAGCTCGCCAGTTGGCTTGGTAAGCTTTCTCGGTTCTTCCGCGAATAATGTGGTTTTTTCATGTTTATCCTCGCATCACTGCTGACTGCTCGCATCACTGCTGATTGTGTCTTCAATAATCAAGTGCTCTGGCAAACGGAAGATCCTTCATTATTGCGGCGAGTTCTGCGAATGCGTGTAAGCACGCTTTAAAGTAGATGTGACGTATGTGAGCCAAATTAACACCTGGCAAGGGTATTTGACGGCTCACATAAAGGCATGCCAAGTCAAGTGTTACTTCATCTGCGCAGACCGTAGGTGCCTTTTGAAGTTCACAGTGCATGTCGATTATTCGTTTGATTGTGCTAGCGTCCATGCTTGTTCTTTCCGAGAGCTAACTCTGCAACCCCGGACTAATTGCGGGTTGCCTTGTACTTTCATTATGCCAAGAAGCATTCCCGCAACTGGTCCAGCTCATGCATATCTTGATTTGCGCATGCCGACAAAATATCGAGCTACTGTGCCTTCACCGAATAGGCGCATGCTGGTCTGGACGCTGCATATCGCGGTGCCGCTTGTATGCAGTATCGCCGGGACGCATTCCGGATTACACCTTTCCTACAATGCCGAGGACAAACAGAGATCATCCGCAACTATAATCACAAGCATTCGCTCAACACATACAAACTGGCGTGGAGCGTCACCGACATTGTAAACCGTCTTCGTTTCCTGGTGGTCTCGAAGTTAGAATAGTTGATTCGCTGTATCCCTAGGAAGCAGTCCTCATGCTAACGAAGCTACCACTGAGGCCACTGCGGAGCAGGAAGCGGCCGTCATGCACCACCAGGAAACGAAGACTGTTTATAGTGTCGGTGACGCTCCACGCCAGTTCGTATGTGTTGACAGAATGGTTGTGATGAGTGGGGCTTCTCAACCCGGATTACGCATTATGACGACTGCTGGCATGAAGCGTTGTTTGGCGCTCAGGTTGATGTGTTTTAGAGCTTACTTCTCTGCTGAATAGGGGTGAACAATATTTCAGAGTGCCTGAACCGATGGTGTAGTTGGCAATTGTGTGTGATCCTGTCTTCGTGGCATGCTTTTTCCAATCCATGGCAGGTTAGGAATTGTGTGTGGTAGTGGCATGCTTGCGCGTCGTCCTTTTTCAAAACGCGGAGAGTGCCGTGTACGCTTGTGGCACTCCACTGGTGGGTTGCCTTGCAGGGGTGTCCTAACGGCACATCTGTCTGCAAAATGTTGATATTTTATCATGTACCCGAATAGGTGCATGCTAGTCTGGATGCTTAACAGTCCGGTGATGTTCCTATGCATTGCACCTGGAAGCATTCTGCAGTGCAGGCAGTTCGACTATGTGCCGGTCACTGAAGCCCCCATATCTAGACTGGCCACGTATTGCAGTCGTTTAGTGCTGCGGCGGGGAGATCTCCGAAGGCACGCGGCGCCTTTCGGATGTGCTCGCAGGCCTTATATTCGTCTAGGGGAGGGGTGAATGTTCGAAGAAACTGGTCGCTGAAAACCACTGTTTGTGCCTCGTACAGAAGCAAAGGAACCTAAACCGTGTGTGGTTTCTTTGGATGTCGGCCCTGTTGCTGTTCTGCAATGTTGTGTTCGTTGCACTAGTATGAGGCGTGGTTGACTGTCTCGAAGAATCTCCGACTGTACTTCGGAAGCGGCCGTCATGCACCACCAGGAAACGAAGACTGTTTATAGTGTCGGTGACGCTCCACGCCAGTTCGTATGTGTTGACAGAATGGTTGTGATGAGTGGGGCTTCTCAACCCGGATTACGCATTATGACGACTGCTGGCATGAAGCGTTGTTTGGCGCTCAGGTTGATGTGTTTTAGAGCTTACTTCTCTGCTGAATAGGGGTGAACAATATTTCAGAGTGCCTGAACCGATGGTGTAGTTGGCAATTGTGTGTGATCCTGTCTTCGTGGCATGCTTTTTCCAATCCATGGCAGGTTAGGAATTGTGTGTGGTAGTGGCATGCTTGCGCGTCGTCCTTTTTCAAAACGCGGAGAGTGCCGTGTACGCTTGTGGCACTCCACTGGTGGGTTGCCTTGCAGGGGTGTCCTAACGGCACATCTGTCTGCAAAATGTTGATATTTTATCATGTACCCGAATAGGTGCATGCTAGTCTGGATGCTTAACAGTCCGGTGATGTTCCTATGCATTGCACCTGGAAGCATTCTGCAGTGCAGGCAGTTCGACTATGTGCCGGTCACTGAAGCCCCCATATCTAGACTGGCCACGTATTGCAGTCGTTTAGTGCTGCGGCGGGGAGATCTCCGAAGGCACGCGGCGCCTTTCGGATGTGCTCGCAGGCCTTATATTCGTCTAGGGGAGGGGTGAATGTTCGAAGAAACTGGTCGCTGAAAACCACTGTTTGTGCCTCGTACACCTCGGTGAGCGCTGCGTTCTCCAGGCTTCTGCCGAATATTCATTCGTTTCTCAAAGGCTGTGCTATTCTCATTCTGCCAGCCAGGCTATGTATTCTCATTCTGCCGGATGTTGAAGTAAGTTGCCTCGACACAGTCAGCCAGGGAGATATAAATGAACATGACTTGCCTGTATACTTAGGACGCAGTCGTCATTCTAAGCTAACCCCTCGCACGCCAAATGACAGTCCACGTGCTAGGCTAACCAACTGCAAAGCAAATGGAGAGGTTTAGCGTGTGGCTGGCTCTGCATGGGTTGTTGCATTTGAATCTCGACAATGGACCAGTACGTATGTGATGAGGGAATGCTTGCGATGAAGCGGGTTGCCCAACCCAGACGAAGCACTACAGAGGCTGGTCGAAAGCAGCATCTTGTGGAGCTAAGGCTGTTCTGTGTTAACGCTCACTTCTCTACCGCAAAGGGGTGAACAGTATTCCAGAGTGCCTGCACTGAGGGCACAGTTGGCAATTGTGTGTTAGCGTGCCTTGGTATGCATCTTCCAAACCACCGCAGGTACGCTATTGCGTGTGGCAGTTGCATGCGTCTGGGAGGTCAGTTGTCAGCGGATAGTGAACAAGCCGTGTAACCGGGTGACACTCCACTGTTATGTTCAGGTTTGCTGTGAAGTCCTGTTTCGTCCGCTCACGGTTGGCATCAATCAGCAGTCACTGAGATATTTTGGAATGCCCTAAGCTAGGGCTCCCGCGCTAGCCAATTGCACGCTAACGACTGCTGTAGGCCCTTTCCGCATCCCACGTGCACGGCCCACTGTCAAATGCTCTATGCTGGCATTTGCTTACCTTGGGGTTTCTGCTGGGCCAACGCTGTTTCCCGAAAAGGCCTGCCTTGCCGGTTTCTTCCGACACAAGCGTCAAGGTGCGCTCTAGCAGACACTTGACTTTCGCCTTGCTAGGCTGTGCGTTCTCGATGCATCCGGGGTCCTCTCATAGTCTAGGTGTGAACACGCCGAGTACCCGGTTGACACTCCATTGTCAGGATGGTCTGCAGGTCATTCGATCTGGAGTGTTTTCCCTGCGCATTCACACAGTTGTTTGCGATGCCCCAACCTAGGCACTCCGTGCTAGCCAACTGCAGGCTGACGACTGCTGTAGGCCCTATCCGCATCCCGTCCGCGTGGCACACTGTCAAATGCTCTATACTAGGATTTGCTTATCTTAGGGTATCTGCTGGGCTAACGCGGTCTGTCGATGAAGGCTTCCTTGCCGGTTTCTTCCAACGCAAGTGTCAAGGTGACCTCTAGCAGGCATTTGACTTTCGCCTTGCTAGGCTGTACGTTCTTGATGCATCCGGGATCCTCTAGTATTCTCATCGTGAATACACTGAGTGCTAGGGAGACACTTCACTTTCAGGTACGTTTGCAGATCATTAGAAGTGCGATGCTGTCTCTACGCTCATAATTTAGTTGCATGAGGCCATAAGGTGCAGGTTTGCGATCGCTGCCTGTTTCGTCCGGTCACGGTTGGCGGCAATCAGCGGTCAGTGATATATTTGCGAAGCCTCAACCTAGGGTCCCCTGCTAGCCAACTGCAGGCTGACGACTGCTGTAGGCCCTATCCGCATCCGTCCGCGTGGCACACTGTCAAATGCTCTATGCTAGCATTTGCTTATCTTGGGGTATCTGCTGGGCTAACGCGGTCTGTCGATGAAGGCTTCCTTGCCGGTTTCTTCCAACGCAAGTGTCAAGGTGACCTCTAGCAGGCATTTGACTTTCGCCTTGCTAGGCTGTACGTTCTCGATGTATCCGGGGTCCTCTAGTATGCTTGCTCTGCTGAGTGTACCAGTCTCCGCAGGGGTTGGTCGTACAGGTGGAGCCGCGGGTCCAGAATGCCCTGTAATTGCTGCGAAATGCTCTATGGCTTTGAGCGTTTGAAGGCATTGCCCAGGGAGCCCACGTTTGCGCGTAATTGTGCGTTGTTTCTGTGTTACCTGGTACCGTTCTAGCACCTCAGCAAAGGCCGAGGCATTCTGTGAAATGACACATGGCTTTTGACAGTGTCGGTACACTTTACCGTTCAACCCACTGTTTCTGCAGTTGTCCATGCACCTGGTATACAGTGCACCTCCCGTGGAGGCACCGTCACAATTATTTATTGCGTTTCGCGATTGCCTGTTACTCATCGAAAGGACGAATTTAGAAGGGCTCACTGCGTCCACTTGTAATGGTAGGCCACTACTCCTGGCGAGCTGCTTTATCTCTCCCACACTTGCTTAACAGCTTTAGAAATATTTCCATATGTCTTAAGAGTGGTTTCTTCGTTTGAGTTTGGGCTTAGGATTTCACAGCAATGAAATAGTCCGTTGCTATAGAGACAGCTGTGTTCGTGGGGAAGAATTATTTCGTGCAACGTATGCACAGACTACTATCCCTTCGCGTGTGCTCGCTCAAGACTTGTAAGCAGGCTGCTGTGTGCCAGTGGGCAGATAATGCAGCATTATAACGCTGGCGCCTAGCCGTATTGAAGGTGGATCTCCACGCTGGCATGCTCACAGCAAGTGAGTAACATGCTGCAGTGGGCAAATGCTTCGCTTACAATGCCGCCGCTCTCTGGTAGAATTTGGTGAAGAGGCTGAAAAGCCAGCACGATACAGCGCTAGCCTTCTTAAACAGTCGGTTGCATGCCTAACCGTGGTGTCCCGACGAATGCTTATCATCAGAGTATGGTAATACGTACAAGAAAACTGCAACCTCCCTTTTTTAGAGTGCCTTCACGAGTAGACGAGAATGTTAGACTTTTTCTACTATCAGCATAACATAAACATAACATAATGCAGATTTGAATGCCACCCTTTTGGGTGGCATTCAAAGCTGCATTATCTCTGGATACAGTTTCACTGGTGTCGTTCCCTCGTCTTGCGTGATTTTGAGGATTTGTAGACATGCTGTTCTCTGCAGACGAGCCTATTGGGTAGGCATCTAGTCTTATTGGGGGTGGGTGTTAACCCTGGCAAACACACAGCACGTGCGCTGACACTATACGCACATCGGCCAACCCTGAGCGGGCTCAGGAGAAGGGGATAGGCAAACTGAAAAGCCCTATGCAGTTCACAAGTTCTGCACGTGTACGAATTTCGATCCCCTGGCTTTGTTTGTATTTTTACTATGTTCGTTTAGTTGCAATCGATCGCCCCAGAAAACGTACCGCCTGGCCAATCAGTAAGTAGAAACCATAGGCTCGTCTACTGTAACGCACAATATCATAAGATGACTGCAACCAACGGCGAGCTCATGGTTTCTACCTACTGATTGTCCAGGTGGTACGTTTTCTGGGGCGATCAACCAATGCAGAAACCGCTAGGAGAAATTCGTAGGCTAATGATCGGCTGCAACAACTATATCAGTCCAGGCGTGGAGCGCGTATGCTTCTGTTCTGCAATGGAAAGTTTTCTGGGGCAATGCAGACGGTAGGCTTTCCATAGGTGTGTGTGTGTGTGTGTGTGTGTGTGTGTGTGTGTGTGTGTGTG
>CAJFCX010000074.1:0-47226 GCA_904066255.1 Eimeria sp. OTU-X | reverse complement strand
CTCCTCCTCCTGCTGCTGCTGGTAAATAAATAGGAGAAGAAGACCAGAGGGGGAAAGAAGAAGAAGAAGTATGTAGACGAATTGCCCTATTAACCTCCCATGAACCTAATTGAGGAATAGATCCAACTACTGCAACAAATTGACCAGGAATTGTTGTGCTGCAGTGACACTCGAATATAACCTGCTGCTGCTGCTGCTGCTGCTGCTGCTGTTGATGCTGCAATTGATGCAGCTGATGCTGCAGCGCCATGGCTATTGGCTGTGGCTCTTGTTGTCCTTATGATAATAAGAGGCGGAAGAAATAAATGAATAATAACAGGTATATATTATTATAATAAAAAGGAAAGGAAAAAAGGAGTATGAATATATAATAAACTATTTTGTATATATGTATACAAATAATAATATATATTTATATAGTATATCCATACAATATATTTATTTATTCGTACAATGCATGCATGCTACTGCTGCTGCTGCTGCTGCTGCTGGTTTCCTCTACTCCTCCATCAATGAATCCCCCCCTTTTCTTTCCTCTGGGTGACGGTAGCACTGCAGCAAAGGTTGTGCTGCTGCAAGAGTTGTGCTGCCTGTTGTGCTGCACAGGGTGTATATATATACATATATATATTATGACTAGGTATATTACTACTAGGGTATAGGGTGAGGAGTTGAATGGGTTTGAGGTGCCTATACACCTCAATCAAGGTGTACATACACCTCAGGTAATGGACAATTGGGGAGAAGGTCCTGTACATTCAGTTGATGCAGGCGACCTAAAGAAAAAAGCTGAATAAGGAAACAAGGAGGCGGTGGGTCGGGAGTTCTTGGGCCCCCGGCCCCTTCCGCCTTTTTAGCGCTCAATTTTCTGGTCTTATTCAATAAAAAATGAAATTAGTTAATGAATTTAATGCGAAAATAAAGAAAAACATCCAACTTCCCTCTGCATGCTGGCTGCCGTCGGCTGTTGTTGTGCGGTCGTCACCTGGCCCACGTGGTGTGTATGAACAGCAGGCAGCAGCAGGAAGTTGAATAATCTGTGTTGAAGGTAAAGTACTAGAATAAAACATATCATTATGTATTCCTAATATATAAAATACAATTCCTTAGCATTATATAGTCACACAACATTCTTCATGTATAGAAGCCCGTATGATGGAGACTAAACAGCTCCACAACATTCTCCCTGCACCTGAACAACGTTCCTCATCCTTTGCCCCCTCTTCTTCTAAAGTATTCTAAAAAGAAGTAAATGAAATATGCCTCCTATCCAGCTTGTCATGCCCACGGACATATTACGTTCTTTTTCTGGTTTTGATGGTGAGAGACGAGCGAGAGCACGAGCAACTAGCTACTACACACACCAACAACAAAGCTCAAGAGGGACACCACACAACAGCCACTTTCTTAAATGATTAAGAAGGAGCATAAAGGATCAAATAGGCATTAGTGGTGGCTTGTATAGTTCATGTTGAGCTCCGAAGGGGGTGCATGCTTAGATTGTTACATAGTTTGTAGCATAGTCTCAGCCCTCTTGGCAAATTTGTCTCAACTGGGAATGATAAGTCCTATCGCGCGCGACGAGACAAACAGTACCCAGATAAAAGTATTTAACAACTGTCTTCAGTGTTCGTACACACAGCCAAGAAGTTTTTTTTGTGCCTGGATGTGGGGGCAGCTTGCACCTTGAGATGCAGGAAGGTGCGCTTCAAGTCATGGCAAATCACCTCCTCTCCTGCAGCTCCAGACGCTTGAACCAAATGACCCCAGCATACCCGGATAATGGGGTGGGAGTTCAGTTGTGTTTTAGTACCGCTCCAATATATATGTGTGGATCGTTCCTACAACTCCTGGTCCTTGTTCTTGTCCAGTAACCACCAGGGGAGATTAAGGGCCCGTCTTATGCTTTTCATGCCACCGCATAGTTTACAGTGTGATCGCATGAACAACTAACATCATCCCCACAGCAGGGAAGCCTGAAAAATAGCCGTGAGTTCCATCGACAGCTTTTAACATATGAATATATAAGAAATTTCTCTTCGAATTCCCTCGAATTCCCCCCAAATCTTGTTGAAATCTCTGTTATTTACTTCCCTATCACAAGGAAGAGTAATTAAGACCTGCCATCTACCGGCGAACAGTCCAACCGTTGGGAGCGACGTCGAGTTGAATTTTCAACTGAATTTTTTTTCCAGCAAAACTACTTCATGGAAGATACCGCCTCAAAGGCTCTGCAGCTGCTACTCGATAAGCCGTGGGCCATGAAAACGCGAAAACGTTCGTTTCTATGGAAATAGTTAGCTTCTCAGAGTTGCATGTTTCTGCCGTGGGGGTCGAGTCAGATCCGGTCCGCGCTACCCTTGTACGCTGGCACGGACAATAAGAAGCTTTTCACTCTTGCATTGTACTACTGCACCTTCAGCTCCGTATTCTCTCACAGTGCCCCACTTAACCTACCTACCAAAAACGGACAAGCAGCTTTTTCGGGCACGCAGTCACGATGCAGCTCACACACACCTGGCCTTGTTCCCGGTGATCTTGTTCCCTCTCTTTGAAAAATGTGACCACAGCTAACCACCTGGAGGCAGATAGTCACATAGGACACAGCGCCGCACGCTAGTTTAATTGATGGGACTCCATACCAAGCAGAAATGTTCGAAGTGGCTGGCTTGACTCCCTTACGTGGGATGCGTTTATAATGCAACAGTGCACGCCACCAATTGTGGCTGTCCGGCATCGTTACTGTACACCAAGACACTTTTTTGCTGACCCGCTCTTAGACCTGGGCTTCGGTGGTCAGCTGCATACGGCGTTTCTTCGGCCGCTCGCTCTACTGTGTTCTTCGAAGGAAATAACAATTCTATGGATCCGACCCCCTTGGTTGAGAAGCGGTTTGGTGTCTTCGCTGGAATTTGTATGTTTCTTTATGCATTCCTGCGCTCCTGCAAGCAATGTATGGGAGGCGGCAACTTCGGCCTCAGGGGGATGGGCTCCGGCAACCAGCCCTCACGTCGGGGTCATGTGAAGCTGTCTCGATTCAGACTAAGAGGGCTAGGAAGACTGAAGGGTGCACTCCTGTTTTATGCAGCAATGCTGCACAAGGTAGGGAATTGAGCACGTGGAAGAGCTTCTTTGAGTATAGTCTCACAAAGACTGCACAGGCATGGTGTTGAAGCATTCACTTTAGGCGCTTGCCTCCTGCTTGTTTGCCGCTGTCGTGTTGTTGTTCTGCCTCATCATGAGTGCCCACTAGAGGGCATCTACTAGCTTTGATCCTATGCCAAAATGATGCCCTCCCCACAGTGGCAGTTGCTGCCAGAGACTGCGCATGAATAGTTGGGTCACAATTACCTCGATTGCTCCGATTGAATCCGATTAAAAGAAAATGAAGGCATATATCCACAACGCCGTACTTGCTGGCATATACTCCAACGGCTGACAACCCACAGTGAAATCCCCTGAAGCATCCATCCAGACCGCTTTAAGAACCCCAGGATATGTCTCGACTAAGGAGCTAAGAATGTTTCAAGGGGTTATTTGATCGAAGTCATGAGGAATGGGGCCAAAGTCTTCGGCTGAGAGGAGCATCGGAGCCACGGACAGAAACTTTCTACTCCATCATTTGTCTTGTGGAAGCCCCTATAGACTGCTAAAGTACGTCGCGCGCTTTTTCTTACGAAATCATAACGTCAAGTCATCAACCTCCGAGGAGTTCACTGAGTGGGTAGTTTATTGAGGCACTTGAAGAAGACGTTGTCCTGTCATCGCTCGTCCCTCAACTCTACCAGCACTGGGTTGTCTTCCCTCGCGCCGACTGGAAGCCAATTTTTGCCTTTTCTTATCAGTTCGCGAGGTTACCTATCAAGATCTTACTTAAGTTGTGAGAGTCAACTGTACCTCGGAACAGAGCTTGGGCCTTCGCCAGGAGTGGTTCCGTAGCGGTTCATGTGCGTCCGGCGGGTGGCTGGCCCCGTGAAAACCTGTCCATTGCGTAATGCTTGTGAGAACTCTTCCTTTAACCACGACAAGAATACAGCTTTTGGCTCAGCAGTGCGATGGAACCATTCGAAAATGCGGTCTCCGCAAACTCCAACTAGAATAGGAATTATCCCGTTGCTTCCTGCAGCGCCCGCATGCTGCATTGGAGTCTCGTGTCATTTTTTCCCTGTGAGCACTGATTTTCCTCCTCTTACTACAGGGGATAAAATTAATATTCGTCACGGGAGAGAGATGCAGTCGTTCACTCTATCAACAAAGACTGTTCGCAAAGCTGGTCAGCCTGTGCTGTCATAGTGAAAAACAACGTCAGCTTGGTGGGGAGAGGAAACTGTCCTTGTCCAAGTACATGGAGGAGCCTAGATGCCAGCCGCCTCCCGTCCGGAGGGCAGATACTGATTTGTATCCATAATGGAGCGGATTAAAGACGGAATTGTCAAAAGCATTCGTGAAGAATATCTAGACTTTTTCCCACTCCAGCTTCTTGCATCGACCCTTCACAACTAACCAGTGTCATTCATGACTCCAACGTGTGTTGATGGGTTTCAAAGCTCAGTCATCCCCTTCTCTGCTATGTGGTGGACGTGAAAGGAGAACCGTCCAGCTGGGCAGACGGCCGTCGTTAGCTTTGCTACAGTCAAAATGCCTCGCATATGACTCCCTTCTAACCAGGTCTTTCATCTCCCCCCATTCTCCAGATGCCCTGAGCTATGCTGGTTAAGGGCATGGAAATACTAAGGGGAGGAGATTACCTGCCTTGAGTTGCAGCGCCCCTTTGTGCAATTCCTGGCGAACGGCAATCTCATGCGCAAGCAACGCCACACCTGCATTACTAGTTGTCCCACTGCAGACAGTTGACAAACCATTCCTTGGTCCCTAGTGACCAGGTTGTAGACAACGAGAAATAGACGCACCAACTCTGAACAGCAGACGCTACATTGCGAGACGGCTGTTCGACTCGTTCACACAACCTACACTGAACCACCTGCCAGCCATTGGACAAAAAGAAATTTCCTCAGTAACTTGCATTTGAAGAATAAACAATTTCTAATTGTGTGTGTTCACCCCTCCAGCACACTTCAACATATGTCTTGCCGTGTGTGTTTTGAGCTGATCTGGGGCTGCGGCGAGGGCATATGTAAATTGAGTTTTTGCTAGTTTTGATCACTTGCAGTCCGCCACCTGATCACCATCAAAGTAGAATATAAGTGGCTAGAGATGTGTCATTGTGAGAGCTGGCGGAGGAACCACCGGCTAAACATCATGTAGTGCAGCCATTCCACTGCGGATAGGCAACACGCAGTTGCTTAAGCGGAGTTACAGTTAAAAAAGCAAGAAACAATACAGCAGATGAAGGCCTGTCATTTTGTTTATAAATACGTATTTTTTGAAGCTAACAAAGGCAAGGAAGAACTGGGATTTGGGCTCATCATGATGAGGGTCACCTGTAATCCCATTCCCAGTTAATCTGTTGTTCCGCGGCGGAAACCCACCGAGCTCCCCTCACTGAGCAGCTCAGCACATATTAAACCGTCTTATACAGGATTGCCGCTATTGGTACAAGCCGTTCCTCCACCTTCTTAGAGCTGTTGCTGGCCGAGCCTCCCGTCAGCAGGGCTGGAAGTTGTCGCTGTTAAGGTGCCCTAAATAGCAGCCACTCTATTGGGAAAGTTGCATTGAGCCTGCTCAACCAACTCTTCCGGTGGCATTGTTGTCGGCTTTCTCTGGATTGCGCTGACTCAGGGCCAGACAGCCCTGTAGTGTTCAAGAGCAACTCAAATGCCATTGGTGACCTTCTTGTTCGCATTAATACGCCTGCCTCCCATGCAGCTGCACCAACCATAGTAGTTTTTATATACTCAACTACAGGAAGCTCTGTAGGAGGATGTCGGACGGGGCGCGCCGTTGTCCAGACCTTAGCGTTCTTGTCGTTATTCTTCGGTACTTCCTCTGCTCAGCATTGCTCAACAGCTCCGTAGAAGGTACGCCAAGCAACATGCATTCAACACCACCGGCGGCATTCCTTGACTACTGCTGTCTTGCGGTGTCAATGCGAGCAAGGGGCAATCCGTCGAAGGTGGCATAGCAGGGGTTTCTTACCCTTCATCAAAGGTTTTTCATCCCCCGATTCCCTTGCATCTACCGCGCAACGCGTGTGACTGTTTGAGTGTGTCTGTTCAGCTGTGCATGCCCTCACAGTAGTGACGACGCTGGCTGGGGCACACCTGCCTGGTCCAACCAAAGATGTGGTACAGCTGTCCCTTCCAAAAGGTGAACACTACAGTTTACCATTATGTGCATGCACCGGATTGCGCTATGCTGCTATGCAAGGATCAACATGCTCCCTGGGACTCACAGTGGAGTCTACTGACTTCTGTTTTGTACCTCGATCTTACTGTGTTACTGCGGAGCCTACGGAGGAGCTCAATGCAGCAAGCTTCCTTCAGTCTGCTAATTGGGATGAGCTACGCGAGTCTGCCAACTTTTTTGAAAGTTATCTTCCCAAGGCAGCAATACCATCCTGCCGATGCTGGTCCCTAGGAGATATGATGGTGGCGCCATGTGGTCTGCCAGTGCATCAGCAGAATACAGCAGCCAAGAACACTTTCCCTGCCACATACATATCCGATGAAAACTCAGGAGCTGTGAACACAGAATCTATGTCGAAAACTCTCTTGGCACAGAAAGAATATCTACAGCACCAGTCAAACTTGAAATCCCACGTTTCGGTTCCTGTCAAACCTCCGGGGCCAGCTTTTTATGTCAGGCTATTTCACAATTTTGTTCATCCAGCTGGCCTCCACCAGTTAGACACAAAGTGGGCTCGCCGTTTGGCTACAGAGAGGGTAATTGCAGGCAGTAGGTTTAATTCAGGAGGTGCAACCGCATATTCTTGGAATGGTCCGTGCCACAAGAGCTGTCAAAGCTGCCTAGAGCCCGGTCGCGACCGCTGCCGCACATGCCAGAACCAACTGCCCTACCCCTATCTGCCACCAAAGCCTAGGGGCCTTTCTTCATCCACTGATAGCCTTCGCCTCGACATCGTTGACCCACAGTTCCAGGAAGTGCAATACTATGCCCTCGTAGCCGCTCATCGAGATGGTAGTGGTTATTGCATTCCGTTGGAATTTGGGGACGACAGAGACGAAACCACAGAGTTGGAATGCCTCTCAACGGGCTTGTGCACAGTGGCGAATTCAGGAGCACCCTGGTGGCCATTTGGTGGCATGTCGAGCTCCAGAAAAGCGAGCCACTGTCACCCAGCATGCTCTGTCTGTCGTGCGGATTGCTGCCGTGGAAAGCCAGATAATTGCCTAGCTTGCAGAGGAGCACGCCATGCTTTCCATCCACTCTATAGAGACGGCACGGGGCGCTGTCTAGATCTAAGCCGCTCCGATGAGGAATTACCTGTGACCGGATTGGAACAGCAGAGCGCCATTGAGGAGTCAGTAGGAGTACAAGAAACCAAAAAGACTACCTCGAATGAGGAGGATGCAAACGGCTTTACTGCTCTTCTCCAGGCTATAGTCAGTGTTGCCTCTTCCGTACCTGCTGCCCGCCGCACAGGGGATCCAAAGGTGGCAGCCTCATTGGACAAGGGGCCAACTAGAAAGGGCCCATCTTTCCTTCCGCGACGTTCTCTCTGTGAATCCTTGCCCCGCAAAATTGGCGACATGCCAATTCGCGCCTGGTCTCAGCTCATGTTTGTTCATGCAGACAATAACTTGGAAGAGTCCGCCTTGCTGGACTTGGAAGAGATGCTGCACCCATGGAGAGGTGAAATAGTGAAACGGCATGCGCGGGCTGCTCTGCGAGGGAGAGGCACTCCGGCGTTACCCGTCGGCGGTTCCGCGCTGAGCGGGTTGGCTTCCCAAGAGGCGCTCGAAGACCTCTATCTGGTAGTTCTAATAGACCGGAGCAGCCAGAAGAGTTCGACAGATATGGGGACGGTACATGCATGTCCTGAGTTGGAGTATTCAATTGTAGGAGAAGGTGTCAAACAACTACCTGGTACAAGTGAAGTCGAGTTGAATGCTCAAATGGCATTCGAATTGCTACGGATCCACTTGCAAGATGGTAGGCGGGAATGGCTCCTCCTCCGCAGCCTTGGAGAGGTGAGGAAGCAACCTATAGGGGCCAGGCTTCACTCAACAAAAATAGGTCTTCATGGCTAACAGAGTCATAGCGTCACCAGCAACGGGATGGTGGAGTAGCAGCCTGAAAAATGTGGGCTTTTGAAGTCATCCTTGTGTTGGGCTGTGGGGACCTTCGACGTAAACGTGTTTTGTGATAGCACACTGTAGCAGCAGGCTGATTATCAACGTCTCTCGGCAATCTACTCTACACTTCTTTAGTAGGTCGTCACACCTGCAAGATGGGCGTTGACACGAATCCAAACGCTTCTCGCATTCGCTGCGCTCTTTGTTCTTTAGGTAGACATGAATGATCCTGGAGTTTTGGGGTCTGCAGTGACGCGTTTCCTGGACATATTTCCATCGAGGCACTATGCCGTAATTCTTTGGAATCACGGATCAGCCTGGGCAGGGTTTGGCGACGACGAAAGCAACCCAAACAACCAACCTATGAGCATTCACGACATTGCTCTTGGACTAAAGACGTAAGTCCCTGTTCCGTAAAGGGGAGCTTCCTTGTGGCTCAGAATTATTTGTTATTTTCTCCGTTAGGTGTTTGGGACATCTTTTGCAGCGGCATTTCCCGAAGTAAACTAGGAAAGGTAGATCGCTCTTTTCGTCTTTCACTCCTTGGCTTTGATGCCTGTCTCATGGGTTCGTACGATGTTTTGGAAGCCCTCGCTCCATTGACACATTTCTTTCTTGCTAGCGAGGAAAACGAACCTGGCCATGGATGGAACTACAGGCAAGTCATTTGCCCCAAACTTGCCTATACGTAGACTCTTTCAGAGGGGACCGAACTCATAATCCCTGGCGCATTGCCATTTGTGGGCTATTGAACAACACTGAGACTCCTGGTCCGGAATGTTTCTTGGATGAATTTATCACTCCTCAACTTGCCTGCCAGATCCATGGACCCTACCTCTCTGATCCGCAAACCACCTCCTCCTTACCGAACGGCTACAGCATTCGAGTACGGCACAAGGTTCGTTACGAGTTATGGCCTTCATCCACCTTCGTCAAATGCTCTGACACTTGCTCTAATCGAAGTGCGGGCATTCAATGAGTTCAAAAAGAAGTTTGAAGAGTTGTTAGAGGTGCGTTGTGAATGGTTTCCGCTGTATCCCGTACAATCAATAGCAGAATTATTGTATTCCCTAGCAAGTATCTAAAGTTCTGTCCCGTATACGAAGTGGGAGAAGCTAGACCTGTGGTGAAGTTTGCACTAATCTTCGCATTTAAGAGCCAGACACAGCCACAGCGTCGGGTACAAATAGTGCCATACTCTTGTTGGCCACCCCGTTGAGAACTGTGTGCACGTTTGTTTTTGAAACCCCTGCTGGGTAGCCTGCCCGCCGCATCTGTGGATGGCTTTCATCTGGATCAGGGTCTGTATTCCTGCGGGGGAAGCAACATCACACGTCGGGTAAGGCGAGCCCTTTCTCAGACCTTCAGCATTAGGGGGTGCCAAATGCTGGGCCTATGTAGCTGTTACGATTTGAACGATTTCCTCGCCAGCCTCTTGCAGCAGTTTGCTAGCGACGAACATGATATGGGAAGGATCACCTTTCAATCCCGTAAACAGGATAACGTAGCGCCATGGGCTCGTGACGATTTAAAGAACCCGACCAACCCACTAATAACGCAGCACCGACTACTACAAGAATGGACTCAACAAGTACACACAGTTAATGCCATCGGTGCTGCACAAAGAGTCTTGACGGATAAAGTAGTGGCGGCGCGGGTCCTCTTTAGAAAAATGATTGTGGCGGAGGTTGGTAGCAGGGAGCCCGGCAGATATGGTGGACTTAGCATATACTTCCCCGATCCAAACATGGCGGTTAGCCTTGATCGTATAAAGCACTAGACTACCATACGCATCTGTGCATTTTTCTTCTCCTGGGTGGACATTTGTGTTCCAAGTGCCATTCGTTCTCTGGCATATAAATCTGAAAGACCAGTTTGTACCCTGCTCAGGCTAGTTTGTTCTTCCGGTGCTGCCTAATGGTTCAGCTAGATATAATGAACCTCGACTGGTCGTGTGCCGCCATGATGGGCCTAACAAACCGTGGCATGAGACTGCAGCACTCAACCAAACGGAGAGCAGCTCGTTGTTCAAGCGCTATTTGAACTGGCGTCGATGAACAGAAATGGCGATTTGCATGTGCGTATGCAGGTCAATTGTAAAATGCATCGAAACGCAGGCAGCTGGGCTCGCCGTTACACCAGCACCATCCGCACAAAGTTCTCTTTGTTCGTTACATCCGTGCTATCAAATCGAAAGGGCAGTGTCTGCTACTCTCCATGGGGGGGCTCTGGAGTAATAGGACGCGACGGTGCAAGTCCGTTGCCCCAGCATGCCGCAGAAGCTCCTCAGTGGTTCGGCGTTCTCTGCAGCCGAGTTCTCAAGCCACTTCCCGAAAAGGATTCACTGGCAACTATCGGAATTTCAGCCGTGGTCCCAGCCACCGTTGTCTCTGCAATGATGTTCAGAGGTGCGCCCCCTTGCCCAGTTCAGTTTTGTGCGCCCCGTTCAAGTTGGTCACTAGCCAACTGGCATACGCGGAATACATGCAGCATACCTCTTTGCAGTCTGCAGACACTGTGGTGTTCGAAGGATATATGAACAGGGCATATCAAAATATGCTGGGTGCGTCCTGGTGCAATTAAGGCGAAGCATTTGGCCCCCATATTCGCCCACTCTCTAACATAATAAAGGCACTTTAATTTGTGAATGCAGCCTCATAGTGTGATTCCGGCTTCTTTTTTTGTGTCACGCCAACCACAGGATTTGCAGCAAGTGCCCTCAAAGGTAATCATCCTGACATAATTATAACGAGCACAGCTCAAGCAACTATGGCAGATGCAGAGGTGAAAACATCTTCCTTTCCGCTAAATTTCGGAGAAGTCCCCACGGATGTCCAACGCGTTAATAGCGGCTCAGAAGATGAATCTGGCAAGAAAGGCTTACACGCAAGACGAGAAGAAGCAGAAGAAGTTGCCGGTCTTCGAGAATTTACCGTAGTTCAGGGTTGGTGGAATACCCACGTATGGATTCTGAAGCAACAGTTGGACTTCGACGACGTATTGAAAGATCCCCGACCCCACAACCAAAGGCGACGAAGTTCTGGTAGCGTAGAAGCAGTTGTTGTTGCGATTCAAGAAGGCTCGGAGTCGTCCCGACTTGGACGAGGGAGAGTAGGCCTGTAAAACAGAAATTTTGCACTGGTAGAGGCGAGGGTTTGAGTATGTTCCCATTGGGGTTCCAAATGTGTTTTGCCGGAATAACGGTTGCCTCTCAGCCTCATGCCGCCTGCTGTGCTGTGCCGTGTCTTAGGTAACGACGTTTAGCTTCCCCTTCCTATTCTTCAAAGATGCACTGGATGCTGAATGTTTGAAAGACACTGTACTGCACACAGAGACACTGGATAGGCCCGAGAGAGTTCAAACCGGTTTGGAAACCATTTTCACTGCAGACGGACACACAGGAGCCAGGCAGACGGGAACTTCTGGTTTTGAGAGGCGCGCACTTAAGGGCCTCCGCTATTTTTCCACCGACGCCCCAGATGCTGAGGAAACGCCTGGGATTCGTCGCGTCCTCTCTACACTTGTTCTTCCACTGGGTGTGCCATCAACAAATAACGGCGGCATCCGCGTTCCCGACAGGCGGCCACAGAATCCAGAAATCACACTAGACACTACAGCGCCGACAGCTTCCAACGGCCGAAAGCCCGAGTCTATGTATGCATCGACAGCGAGAAGCCATGACGCTTTAGAATATCTTAATCTACGTCAACTATCCAGCAAGAGGGTTGGTTCGCCGTCCTGGTTGATCCACGAGCGTCTAGGACGAGAGCCGCAAAGGCAGGAAGAAAACAAACGCCAATGTGGAGCAAGAGCATTCCTCCTGGCCTCTTGGGATGAAGGGCAAGCAGCGTCTAGCGAGCTGGTGAGGAACAGCCGCCCTAGTGCGCCTCTAACGGCGAGGTAGTACCCGGTGCATCACGTGTTCTCCCGTAGGTTGGACGTACTTACTGCCCCCGTGCAGGAACTTTTTCAGGGCAACGCATGTAATTCTTGAATTGCTCAGGCCCTTTATGTGGTGGAGAATGAGAAAACGACAGAGTGGCCGCGGTCAAGAGGAGGCTTGCTGGTTCCAATAGAGCATCGCCTCCGCAGAATCGCGCTACGTTACGACGACAGCGAAAAAGGCTCCTCTATCCCCCGGAAAGTCGTATGCTCTGGCTAGACTGTTCATGGAGAGTACCCATAGCGCCGTGTGAGCTGAACCTCCTATCTGTCTCACGAACAACGCCGTGTTGTGTGTGTAACGCACATGCTCGCCTGTGCAGAATGGAGACGGGGAGTCACGGAAACACGGCAAACGGGCTGCAGCCGGCATCGAGAGGGCACAGCAACAAAATGAAGGCCATATCGTAAATAAGAAACTCTCTGCATTGAGTTCTGGCAAAGGTACAGGTCTTAGAGTTCCCTCAGCCTCTGAGGAGACTGGCACAAATGGCGTGAGCTTTGGAGGAGAGCAAAACCGCCAGATTCCACCGGAGAACGTCGCAGCTGTCGTCCTTGAGGAGTCTGTCGGAGATGTGACTTTCTTCTGGAACGTAGAATCTGACGTTGGCAAACTATTCCTCCAGCCCGTTAGTATCTCAGCAATACTTCGCGATCATCGAGCCAAATCCCGTTTCGCCAACGGTCAAGAACAAAGGGTACGAATTGAGTTGGTAGCACGATGGAAGACCGTTGCTGTAAATGTTTGCTAAGCATGGTTTAGTAGAGAAGGACAGCAGGGAGTGGCGGTTTAAGTGGTGTAAGCGCTCATTTACGTTTTATTCTTATACAGTCGGTTGTTGGATTTATTCTGCAAGACATACTCGACCAGAGAGCTGTCGCAGTCAGCTCAGTGGCGCTGGTTGAGCCGAAAGCGCTAGCACACCAAAGCATTTGGGAATCGATAGCGCATTCGCTTGGCTTCGGCGACTTTGTGTCAAGCACAACCGGGACCTCCAGTATTTTGTCGACCCCTGCCGGCTGCCAGTCTCACTGGCTTGGAGACGGCATATGTGATGAGTTGTGTGACACTGGAGTGTAAGTATTCTGTGATCTCGGGGGAAAACTTCCTCGCTGCATCCCGACTCCTCAGCAAGCAGCTTTAACTGTGAAGACGCACTGGGCAGTTTTCCGTCATACATCCATTGGCAATACGGGTATCATCTTTTCCGCGCACTTGACATTGTTGGTTTGCCGCAGATATGACTTTGACCGAGGCGACTGCCCCCACCGTAATACTGCTGCAGAACAGCTTCTAGAGCAACAAGAAGTGAGAAACACCAGCATCTGTACATTCACAGAACCGCTCCATTCTTGTGTTACTGTATAGAGACGTAGGTAGGACATGAATCTCCTATTAAGCGGTCCAGGTGTGCTCTAGTGCTTCTATTTATGCGTGGCTCGATCTGTCTCTAACTGTAGCCCAAAGGAGCATGCGTGGGAAATCGATGTTCTCAAATAGCTCTCTGTGAAGCGTATGAAGATACTACTGATGGGAGAGGGGTCCGCATGCCTAAGGAGCACCCAGAAGAAAAAATTGGAGTTCGTGGAGCCAGACGAGAGGAAGCAGAGAAGATTACCATGAAGCCGAGCTCTCAGGCAAGATGTCACAAGCTGACCCTGCGCAGCCTCCCATCCATTTCTGGCTAGCCCTGCCAACTGCAGCTTGGTATTATAGTGCAGCACTGACACGGAGCTTGCGGCAGCGTTTAGGGAGTAAAACCTGGTCCGCATATTTCTTTGTTCGTCTGCCACACTGTTCTGGCCTTTGGATATTGACAGCACGCATCAAAATTGTATGTAATGGAGAGTTCCATTTTCGTGCCGATTCTTGCTCACTTCATCAGGAATCACCTCTAGTAGCAACAATATGGGAAGGACCAAGAGGGCGCTACGTGTGTAGGTGAGTCACGAATTGACTCAAGTAACCCACGCCATTGAGGCTGGAGGCTACAGGCGTGCTTGCCAACCGTTTATTTGGCCGAGAATGCTTTTCTGGCTTGTGATTCATCGTAGCCCAACGTGACCGCCCTAATTTTGCCATGTGTGTTTACCGTACAGGTGCCCCAAAGGCTACACTGGAGATGGAACCAGCTGCGAAGATATCAATGAGTGTGAAGTCTTCGCAGG
This sequence comes from Eimeria sp. OTU-X, assembly GCA_904066255.1. Taxonomy (NCBI): domain Eukaryota; phylum Apicomplexa; class Conoidasida; order Eucoccidiorida; family Eimeriidae; genus Eimeria; species Eimeria sp. OTU-X. Next base: position 32,899 of record CAJFCX010000074.1, on the reverse strand, counting down.
AGCAGTATGCCACAGTAAAGCCATTTGCATCAATACGAAGGGCAGTTATAGGTGCATATGCAAAGTACGCACCCTGCTGTCTCTTTTTCCTGCTGCTGGAAACACAGGCACTGGAAGAGTAGATGTGTGACACACAACTCGTCCGTGAACGCAACAATCTTCTGGGTTTGGAAAAGGAGAAAAACAAATATAATACGCATGAGGTCACACTTTTCACACCTATATTCTGTTTTTGTGTCGCATGCAACAGCCTGGATACACCGGCGACGGCAGGGATGTTTGCATGTACGTCCGCCCCTTGAGTTAGCGATTTGCATTTTCCAGGCATCATAGCCATGGCATAGGAATGCACGGCATACTAAAGGACAACACCATTTCCATGTATCGAACAACACATAATTTCCAAACAAAACCGTTTAAAAAACGATATCACTTGTGACAGTGCAGGGGTGCCTCCAATTTGGGAGACAGGAACATATCACGCCAGGGGGTAACGGGTGTGAAACGTTATGATGTACCTTCAGGCTCAGCAACCACAACCACAGGTACGGAACCTAGGCAATTCACGATCTTTGCCGTCGGCGGAATGAAGCACGATGAGGGTGGCTGCATCCTTATGCAGCTTTCCACAAGTTTTCGTACACCCACCCGGAGTGAAATTTCAACGGTACAGCCGTACAACGTCGTGGCACGTTGCTTCCTTTGTTTTCACAGCCCTCCAGGACGTCTTTGCGTAGACCAAAACAACCAACCACTATGTCCTCCTTCGCTCCACTGCCTGGAAGATGGATCATGTGGTTGCCGCGAAGGGTACACGATGGAGAGGTAAGAGTTGCACGCAGCACTCAAAAGCCAAGAACTGCATATATACAGTGTGGCTCACACGGTGCGGAAGAGTGGAGAGGCGTATGCTCGTGAAAAGGTAATACGTGAATGGAAAGGGCCCTCGTCGCTGTCTGCGGCTGAACAGCGGAGGTTGTGTTGATGTTGACGAATGCTCCAATGGCCTTGCAAGCTGCGCGCCTCCGTCCGTTGCAACCTGCGTCAACACTAGCGGAGGATACTTTTGTAGTTGCGTTGATGGCTACGAAGGCGACGGCCGTCAGTGCGTTGCCAGCCCCTCCACAGCTGAGGCGGAGATTTCTATTGCCATGGACTATCAGAAAACCATTGCAGCTGCTGGAGGGAAGGACATGCTTAAAGAGGCGTTGATCGATGCGATATTACAGGTAAGCTAAGACTTTCATCTTGTCACGCCATAAATGATATGAAGCCTTACCCACTAGTTATCGTACAAGGGCTTCCACCGACAACTGAGAATGTTGTCCGAATCTGGAGACAGAAATAAATTCCCCTGAATATTCGTCTCTGCCGTCAGAGCAATCTTGAAGGGCCATCGAAAGCTCTGAAATCCATGACCTACATATGTGTGACTCGAAAAAAAAACCGAGGACTGGCCTTTCGCTCTGCAGGCAATCCCAGCTCTAGGTGATCGAAAGCGCATTGAGGTCCATAACATGTACGAAGGAAGCATCAATGCTGCAATTCGGATCCACCCTCCAACAGGCGACGGGCCATCGTATCTAGATGGATCAGACAACTTAAGGCAGCTTACAGCAGCTGAAGTTCTCCTGGCTCTTCAGGAACAACTGGCGGAGCCGCTGTCGTCTCTGAGGACCGGGCCATTCGGGGAGTATGCCTCGTACACAACGATCGGTGAGCAAGGAAATATATGTTTCATCGGTATGCCCAACCCTAGGTGTACACATCCAGACAAAAGTTTTGTTCCAGTGGCAGCTCTACTGTGATGAGCATGTCTGTTGCGTGCACGTGTGTGATTTTCTTGAAGAGAGGTACACCTTCTTCGACCGTTCAGCAGCGAAACAAAAGTTTGAATTGCTTGCATTCCTGACTGACTGGTTGCCTGACTGGCTCAAAGACGCAATTCCGCGGGAGCTAATTGCAGCAGTGGAGCTGCTGTTGTTGCTTATATGCGTGACGGCTGTGGCCATGGGTATACGACGGGCAGTAAACAGGTGTGGATGCAAACCGACACTTCCAGCCCCGCCGACTTGGTCACGAACGTTTGCTATATTGTGTAGGCATCTGTATTAGGGTTGCGTTGCTTATCTGCTGTCCAGTTTGGATGCATTCTAGTCTTGCTTGGCTGGCCAACCGACATGATCTGAACAAAACGGTACCAGCTGCACGCAATTTGTTGTGAATAATCCTGTTGTCTTGCCTTATGTATGGGCAGGTCAGCGAGGCGAGAGGCTGCTATTGTTGCGTTGCGTCGGCCGTTTTAGCTCAGCCGTAGTTTGTCAGGTGCTAAACGTTCTCACAAAGCTTTGGTTTCACCCCACAGGCAAAATCATTTATGACCAGCTGCAGAAGCAGGATTGGTTCGAGAACCGCTACCGATGAGATGCAGTGCTTCCAACTGGATTTACGCACTCGCTTCACGCCCGATGCAAATTGAACTCCGTGCAGCCATGTGCCCTACTGATAACTAAACTCTGCGCTTGTTGCAAGGATCCCCCATCAAGTGCCAGTCAATATCCTCCAATCCGTTGCGGCTAACGGCTGCTGTCCCCGATTTAGTTCGCGTCATCTTCCGGCGAAGCATGGCAATCCTGGAGTGCGAAGGGTTCTAGTCGAGGGCGATTTTGGCTCATTCCGGTGAACGTTCTAGTTGGCAAACCACAGACGCCCAGCCAATCAAATGCAGATGCGGCATCTGATTGCCTGGAGTAAACTACAGAAGTGTGTGACGAAGCAACGGCCTGCTTAACCTGCTAGCAGGCTGTTTCGGGTTGCAAACAACCAGTGGAAGCCAACGTTTCAGATAAGCTCACAATTATTGCAGAAAAATGGGCCCTCGGCTGCAAACATTTCTCAAAGTAAAGTACAGACTAATTCTCTTACAACAAGACGCATATGCCTCCACGACGCGATCTGGTATGTCGCGTGTGGACACCAGTAGCCGACGCGTCAGTCTGGGAGGATGTCAGATTATAGGCTGCTGTTGCGAATAACTTCGGACATGCCGCGCTAGAGAAAATATGTACTAAACCTGGAAAAGCAGTATAGTTGGGATTTGGTAGGTGCACCAGTTTCGTCGTGCAGAGGAACTTAGTTCGTAGATAGGGCAGTCGTACGTAGCGCATTGGGGAAAGCACCCAAAGTTTCCACGCCCTTGTAGATATTTTGGCATTGCCTTCCCGTTAGCACAGGCATCGTTTGACGGTTAGGATGCTAGAAACAGTGTGGGTTGTCTCTTGAGGGCATCTTGAAAGCGCCCGTGTTGCTTGCCAAGCTTGCAACTGAAGGGCAGCCACGTTGAAGGAAAGGATTTAGGACCACGGGATAGAAGTTAGAAACTGGGGTTTGCCAGTAAGTTATAAACGCTACAGGATGTCGCACAGTGTCATCGTCTCCATGCAGCATGTAGCGCTTGCTTGGTATTGTCGATCGTCCGTACCCGCAGGGTACGAAACAAATCGTAATCCACATTTGACTCATCGTCGAAAGCCACATACCCTATGCTTCCCCTCTATCGACGGGACTACGGAGATGCTGCCGGAATCTAGCGATGACAGTGTGGTTGAGCCTCTTCACCAGATTGTCTTGACTAACCTTTTGAACCACAACATGGATGGCAAGGGCACTTCAAATGGGATGAAAGCAGACTAGGCCATACCAATCACAAACTGTTTACACGGTGTGAGGGAAAATTTCGTGGGAGAGAAGAGCATTAGCGGATCAGAATAGAGTTGCCAGTAGATTGCCACTTGTTTTGCTTGTTACGTGATGCACGATAGGATCCCGTATCAGTGTAGAGCTTGTTTTTAAACTATTCTGTGAGAAAATTGCATCTGAATCACTTTGCCTGGGGAAGGTGCGCCAGACAATCTTCTGGTATTTGCAAGTGCATCTGCAGCTGACAAGCCCTGCTCCTATATTGGACAGGTGGAATGTTGCAGAGAATGTTGTGAGTAGACTGAGGGAGTGAGCTTCTGCACGGTGCTGAAGCGCTTGCGTTTTCATGCCAGGTTGGGTGCAAAGATTGCACTGGATTGTTGAGGCACAAAGGTTTGTTAATTTAACTCGGCTGGGGTTGAACCATAACCTCAAACATTATTCACACTTTTGAACAACTAGGAAGTGGTGGTCTGTGTGTATTGGTGTTTGTGTAAATCATATTGAATTACAATAAAGAGGCACTGTGTTGCCTCTTAATTTCCTATTACGCCGCAATCTGACTGAATTCTGCACTATAATTGAGGCATAGTGGTCTAGCTTTGGCACATTTCTGCCCTGCAATAGAACCGAAGACTCTAAACGAGCAATGAGCCTGCAGTGCCTCTGTATTCAGCCTAATGTGCAATAGAGCGCGTTCGGCAGCTGTCTGGCATGCGCGAAGCTAGGCGGAAGTCTCTTCACTCCCTCTGATTCAACGGCATCCACCGCAGAAGCAAGGTGGCTGCTGATGCCAGCAGACACTGGGTATTCCAGAGGCGCAAACGACACGTTTCCTGGTGGAAAACCACATGACGAAAAGCATTTCAGATTGCCTTGCGTGTATTCACTTTTGATGTCCATCCGCACCGGCCATGGTATTGTGGAGTGCAACGCAACGTTGCATTCGTCTATGCCGGCCACTCCCATTGCCAGGAAGTCGTTGAAAGTTTTCCTGGCTTATAAGATAACGATGCGCTCAATCAGCGTGTTGGCCCCTGTTGCTTAAATTGTGAACTCTATTCGGTTCAGGAGGGGACAGCAGCATTTGTGATGCAAGGCAGTTGCCCGCCGTCCGTATATGCTGATGTGACGAATTCGAAGTGTATTTCAATCGAGATGGTAGGGGCAGTCGTACCTTTGTCATGCCTAATACCTTCACAATCCACTGTCCCCGCAATTAGCGTTGAGTGCATGGGGCGTTGAATGCTGGATGAATAATAAACCTCATGGAGGTGCCGGATTGTAAAGGCTAGTGAGCCTACACCCTTAACAAGACATAGCTCCGTGATTAGCGTTGATGTTTTCACTTCTCGCGATGGAGACGTCTTGTCAGGCTAGTTTGATGCACAACGTCATCTCACAGTCAGCAATTGCTTCGAAGCCCACAAGATTATGCTTTGTAAAATGTGGCCCTCGCACAGTGAGAGTTCTAAGATCAAACAGCTATGCTCTGTGGCGCCCAGGCGCAACCTCCCCCACAGTGTCTGGCATGGCAGTAGTAGCCAGTAGCAGCCATCCTCTATACAGCGTTGCTGTACCGACCCTTAGGGTCTTGGCACATGGGCACACTCCAGCATACAACTTGACCACGTTCCAGAATTGCTAGCATGCACTCTGCCGTCGGTTCTGTGGCAGCATGTTGTTTTCGAAGCCGATTCCCAATTGACATAACCCAGAACCCTAACAACTCGTATGCAACAACCTTACCAAAGCCTCTTTGTTGTTTTGATTCTTGGCATGCGATGCAAGGATACGGCCTGCACTACCGTTGTTCCTATCAGTTGCCAAGTCCATCCAGAGTTCCAGCGTGACAAATTTTGTGGCTGAGTGCAAAAGCGTGGAGGCCAAGGAACCGGCCCTGAAGGTTTACCTGCCGGCCGTAATATCAAATATAACAATCAAGCACTGCCTCCACGAGCCATATTGTGTGCTCGGGACGCTAAGCTCCAATCTGGCCAGCCACAGCACTACCTGTATAGCATAAGCCCACAATTCGACGACAGCCATATCCGCTGACCCACCGTGCTACTTCCGAATCATCTGAATGGCCTGCTGGCAAGGTTTTCGTATTAACGATCCCTATGCAAGATGGAGAAACAATGGTTCTGCAGTATTCCAGCAAACGCTCATGCGGTGTCTGAGCACTGATACAACAAAACCTCCTAGTAACAAACGAAGCATATCCTTTCTTTGTGTCGTTGTCTTGTGTCAGAGTCGTTCAGCACGACTACGAAGTGGGGCCAGCTAGCCTTCGCGTTGTCGATCTCTTCCGGTGTCCGCATAAGTGCAACGCATCGAACGGGGATTCCCCGTGTCCCGCCAGAATCTCATTGCACGTGCAAGCCCACAGAAACCAGCCCGGGCAGGTTCGAAAGTTGCCATGTGGTACCTTGCTCCATGGCAAAATTAGGAAGGCTGGGAATTGCCAGTGGTTGCTTTATCCATCAGGCCTGGCACAAGATGTGGCCAGTCGTGTATATATTGGTTAACGTTAGAATATCTAAGAAAAGCCCATACTCCTCTCTCTATCCCTAACAGCCGCAAGCAGGCCCTCCGAGATCCAAACTGTATATCGGCCCACATGGAAGATGAAGCTGTGGAGAGGGACCCCAGACAACAGAAAAACTTGAGAATACCCTCCGCAATATGAGGCGCACGGAAGAAAATGAAGTGTAGACCAGCCACTAACCCTACTCCAGCGATTTCAGGAAAAGCCACTCTTGCATGAATTAGTGTTTTCTGCCCAACCTGCTCACGACTGAGGAGGGCTCCGATGGGGCGATTGACGTTCACTATCATTAACACGTGTAGTTTTATGCCGCTGGTTGCTCCACCTCCTCCCACCTGTCGAAGAGGCCAGACTCGCTGACGATGTACTGGAGTGGCTCTGTTGGGATTCTTCCTGGGCCACAGATTCAGCTGGTCCGGCAGATATACGTGGAGTTGTTCCCCTCACGGTAGTGAACAGATTTTGACCCTGCATGGGAGGCGGAGACTGATGGCCAGGGACACGCCTACGAGTACGTGACGTTGGCCTGTAGGTGTCAGGAATCTCTCGCCGGCGTTCCTGTGAACGCCTTGTTTGCACCTGCTGAACCGTCATTGGCCCGACATGGGGGCTTTGCTGAGGGGAAACAGGAATAGGTCCACCAATACCAACATCCGTACTGAACTTCAGACTTGCCGAAGAGGCCAGACTCGCTGACGGTGTACTGGAGTGGCTCTGTTGGGATTCTTCCTGGGCCACAGATTCAGCTGGTCCGGCAGATATACGTGGAGGTGTTCCCCTCACGGTAGTGAACAGATTTTGACCCTGCATGGGAGGCGGAGACTGATGGCCAGGGACACGCCTACGAGTACGTGACGTTGGCCTGTAGGTGTCAGGAATCTCTCGCCGGCGTTCCTGTGAACGCCTTGTTTGCACCTGCTGAACCGTCATTGGCCCGACATGGGGGCTTTGCTGAGGGGAAACAGGAATAGGTCCACCAATACCAACATCCGTACTGAACTTCAGACTTGCCGAAGAGGCCAGACTCGCTGACGGTGTACTGGAGTGGCTCTGTTGGGATTCTTCCTGGGCCACAGATTCAGCTGGTCCGGCAGATATACGTGGAGGTGTTCCCCTCACGGTAGTGAACAGATTTTGACCCTGCATGGGAGGCGGAGACTGATGGCCAGGGACACGCCTACGAGTACGTGACGTTGGCCTGTAGTTGTCAGGAATCTCACGCCGGTGTTCCTGTGAACGCCTTGTTTGCACCTGCTGAACCGTCATTGGCCCGATATGGGGGCTTTGCTGAGAGGGATCAAAAATACCTCCAGCAGTCGCAACAGCATTATCGAGCTCCCAACAAGTGTCTTTAAGTGGCAGCGTGCACGCTTTCTCCGGGGTAAGCATAGTATCAATTAGTGGCCGGGACCCTTTTGAAATCTGCAAATCGAAGATGAGCCTTCGAGTTCGTCTTTGTCGGCAAAGCTGAATTGATCGCACAGTGCACAGCTCTGCGAGCACCTGAAGCTGCTGGTGCACCAAGTTTCCTGCATTTTCTACGGGACCAGCATGCGCCACCCATTGTAATCCTTCTACCACAGCCGTGTAGTATTTCTGTGCAGTCTTGGTCACTGCCAAATTCGTCTTCAAGTGCGCTATGACCTTTTGAATTTGCACAGACTCTACAGCCACCTGTGTATCTCGAATGCCTTCAATAATTTCAGCAAAAATTGGGATTTCGCGAAGGAACATGGGGTTCGCGATCCCCTGGCTGTAGAAATGCAGTTCATCAGCAAGGGCACGAATGGCACTGCCCAACTCAATTCTATGAGACTGCATGCTGCTTGGAATGCGCGTGAGAGCAGCCATGTCAAACGTTGTTAGTCTCAGTATCGACCACGTCAGATATTCAGCATACGGCGGATCTAACTTGTACAAAAGACCGCTACATTTTCCAATAGTGTCTACTGACCGACGGAAGACTCTTACGAGGTCCTCTGAAAGTGCTTTTGGTAACTGTTCGAGTTCCAATCCAACTTCTGCCCTCCAAGTAGGCTGCCTTGTGCGCTGCCCTTGAGGAGACCATCGCCCCAATGCACCTTCTGTAGGGGGACCTTGAGTAGAAGCTGCTCCGTTTTCATCCCTTCCCTGAGACAGCCAAATTCGTTGCTGGACGGCTCCTCTCCTATATAAAGACACATGCGCTGTGGACCATTCCTCCAGAAAGGGTTGAAAGGAAGGCTCGTCAGCTCTTCCAAGTCGCGAGTCATCCGAAGCAGGGCCTATATCTGTAGTACTTTGTGTCGGCCATGTTAAAGGCTGTGCTTTGTTCTCCCCCCAATGATATAAAAGTGAATCAGCATCCGCGTCAGGAAGGGGTTGTACTGAAGGTCCATCATCATGTTGCCCAATCCACCGGTCATCTTCTCCTCCGTAAGCATCATCAGAGTCGGTAGCTATCACCCGGCATGGTCTATCGCCTCCTGCCAGCGATCGGACAGCTATGTCCACTGAGCGACCAATGCGCTCGTTCCTAAAGCAACTCAACAGCAAGTGTACGACCGCCAATAACGTCAATACAAAAGCTGGCAAGTTGACCAGCGCCATGCTGGATGGGATTCGGTTGGAAATAGCCTGATATTCACGGATGGTCCCCGTTGGTGTATCATATTCTGACACAGTCCCAACGCCGCTACTCTCAAAAGCAGGCCAATCCCTCGTGTGGGGTTCTCCCCCGGAGGAAGTCATTGAACATGGAATATGCAAACACGAAGTATATTGTGTACTTCAATCTAAACATTACAAAATTAATATATACCCTTTAGTATATATCTCACGTGCAGATAAATATGCCCGCTTTCGAATTCAAATCTCTCCGACTTTTCGCATTTGTTCTCGACCGCCTTGGACATAGACTACAGCTAGGTCAAAACTGGCATTGACAATGCGGCTCACAAAGGAACTCCCAAGAGGACACAGAAAGTATTACAAAATAGCTTACAAAAAGCACAGATTCAATGTACCTTAGGTGAGCACCGTGCTGGATCGTTAACACCACGCTCCGTTTGGGGGTGGTCGGGTGGTTCTCCTGGTCCATGGAGGGTTTCTTGGGGCTTCCAAAATCGCATCGGAATGTGAATATTTGCTGTAGGCGCATATTCTTACAGCTGTCACCAATGTCCAACTGTGTCTTTTCTCCTCCATGCAGCCTACACAGAGTCGGCGCCCGTTGAGCGTTGGCTGTTGCCGGAAGCAGCGCTGTTGGCGTGGGCGGTGCTCCCTTCGTTCGAATATTGGTCCTGTCTAAGCTGTTTGGAGCTAAAGTGGCAGTAGCGTGTTGGGAAAAGATCAGGACAAAGAACCAGCAGAACTTTGAGTTCACCAGACTTTGAGCGGATGCGTAATCGGTGGGGCTGCCAGCGACTACGATGGGGAATTTGGTTTTCACTGCATCGAAGATGCGAATGAATTCACCTTCAACCTGGTTCTGGGCTTCTATAGACACATCTATATCAACTGCTATCTGGAAGCCTCTGGCAGATTCTGAGTGCACTCTGCTAGAGCATGCATGCCGCGAGTCATGGGGTCGTCTTGAGATTGACATAGAAGAGAGGGAATATCTCATAGATCCATTTTCTTCAAATGATTACATTCATCTTGCTCTCCCAGTCGGGAACGCGGGGTGTTGTGGGGTCTTAATAACTAGAACTGTGAGCCCTGCCATACATGGACAGTATGCTTCATCAGCGGGACATATGTTGAAGAGCAATAGGGCTGGTCGCAGGTTCCTAGTTTCACCCAAGGATGGCGCTGAAGGTGAACTAAAGATACCTTGGAAACCTGGTCTGCAACAGACCTGCTCTAGTTCCCCCAGCGTGCCTCCAAGTCATATCCCCAAAGCTCGTCAACCGTCAACACTCAACATGCCCGTCGTAGGATGGCCTTCCAAAGTTGCTAGCGCTGAAGAGGCATCAGCTACTTAATATTAAGTTTGATATGCACAGTGGCTTTAGCGGCACAGTTCCGAAGCCTGTTATGAGAGGTTCTGTGGTCCGCAACTCCAGCAGCGTCACAGCATTTTGCTCTTGTTGGGATGCTCCTTCCTGTCATGTAGAACTCTCCTGACTTCGACGGTTTCCAGCTTGTCTGCCGAGGGCGCCGCGAGCAGGTGTCTACTGGTAAGTATAGAATTTTTGCATGGAAATTTAGCAGTTTACACGGTGTTACTGGGCGTTACTTGTGGTTCATGCTCCATCACTTCTTGTTAAGTGCCGTATATGCGCATACCGAAGCTTTCAGTAACAACTTTATTTTAGCACTCTCTCGTGTGGAAATAGTCATGGCAGGTGTATAATGGCGAATGGCGCGTTCATCAGGTCAGTTGACATCGCCGGCTAGGAAAGATGCCGGGAAGAGCCAAATGGCAATGTGGCGCCACTTTCCGAAGGTTAACTTGGAGGTAAGCAATACATGCGTAGCCTGTCTATGCCCATTGTCCATGTTCATGAAGGCAGGAAGCGGATGTGAAAGCGAAGTATCAGCATGCATAATCGGATGCGACTACGATGGTATGTATATCCGAACTGTTGCATAACCACAACAGGCCGGGCCCCTCCCTTCGTGAGTGAGCCTCCCTGAAGTTAGCCCCCGCCGAGTCGTTTGCATTTCACTTGCTAAACACCGCTTGCGCAGCGCTGTTCAGGCCTACGATGACTATCATGTAGTTCGGCAGGTACTCGTCGACGGCGTGGATATAGCATGGCATCATGGGTGGAGGCGACGACTGTCGCCTGCTGGAATTGCTATTGCAGTGGCACACTTCTTGGAGCTCTCTTTTCCAGTTAGAGTGAGACATATTCGGGGCCTTTTGACTGCTGCAACGGGTTGGCCGTCCCAGAGGGTCGTAGCGGTTGCAGCCACAGCTTTTGTGTCCACATCATGAGGCATTCTCACTAACGGTATGAATTAGGTTGTTTGGCGCATGAAACAGAACACACGCCGGCAGATGCCTTAGATTCGTTTTCATTGTAGTGTGGAATGAGAACTGCTCATTTGCCACGCAGCGTGCTCCTTCATTGTATATTCTTCTTCCAGGTGGTGGTCCCTAAGTGGATCGCCCTCATGCACAAGCAGCATTGTAACCTATTTACGGAATCACCCGAAGCATTACTGGAGGTATGTTATGGGCCCAACCCAGCACGTTGGAGCCATAAGCATCACACTGCTGGCTGCAGGCTTTGATGTACGCACTAATGATTTCAAATTATTGGGGTGTGGCTACTGCTACCATCGTGTAGGCCCTTGAGGAAGATGACTTGCTAATAGTCTTACCTGACCCCAGCGAGCCCAGTTGGTATCCTAGTATTTCAAGGCTCAAATCTGCGAGTGGTGGGCTGCGGCATACCCTGTTTACCTCCTGCAAGCGTTGCTTGCTCGCCGAGCTCTTCTCACGAAGCAGCGTTTTCGCTCAGCATGTTATGATTGCAGATGCTGAATGCACAGTTGAGCTGTGTAAGACATTTAACGCTGCATATTGCTCCAATGATTTCAACCAGTTTTTGCAACTGCTGGTAAGTGCCAACCAACGCCCAACAAAGGCCAGTTTTACGGTTTGGATTCCCTCGGTGAGCTTGGGGTCACCACAATGAATTGTGATCCGATGTCCTGCAAGAACGCACCTAAACTGCGGACTAGTCCTATCATGGAAATGAACAAATATTGTCTTTCTGTAGGGCAGCTCGCCTTCGCATTACAATGACTACTTGTATATGATGACAAGGTCGTGCCTTTTCACGTTCGACGGCGACAATTTTTACCACGTTTTGGATTCTCTAGGTGAGTCTCAGGTCACCACAATGAATTCGGATCGCATCTGCTTATGTGATAATATGCTGTGTAACTGTAACGAGACCACCAGCACACCTGTGCCCCAATCGCTGTATGTTGTACGACACTGTGGAATCTGTGAACTTACGTGGTAAATAAGGGCTTTCGTTCGCCCTGCCCTGTCATCTGCTTGCACTAGGTCGAGGACAATTCGTCGACAAACTCTTTTTTCGTACGGACGCAACGTAGGCCAGTCCCCGAGGATGCCGTATTGCAACCGCATCCGTGTTCCCGTTGATAGGTGTGTGGGCATCAGGGCCTCCAAGACTCCTTGGCCACTTCCCAGCTGGAGCCATGCTGTCATCTATGAACTGTATGATCGCGTAGGGCCCTAAGGAGCAGCAGACAGAGAATACGTTGGGTGTGACTGTACCACCATGTTGAGCATTCTCACCATGTTCAGCAGAGCCTGTGCTTCGCTTCCAGAAAATGGCACATAACCCATGCCTAGCGTCACCATAAACTACAAGAGAAACATGGACAATGAAACACAGGAGGATATGGGTTTTCTCGTTTGGGTGTAGAGGGTTTAAGCGGCCTTCTAAAAAAGCAGCAGTTGATTGGGATACTACATTTTGCCTACGTGTTCCGACCCTGTCCAGCAAATGACACTAGAGCAAACCTACTTCTTTGCACCGGGCAAATTTACAGTTCAAAGCCGCATTTCTGTAGAGGATACTTGTTCGTTTGTATTGCTGTCTTTACCATTGGAGTTAAACACCTGCAGCTGTGCAGACTTTGGAGGAGAACCTCCAGCAGCAGTGCCTCTTTTCCAAAATCTGTACAGTTACAGCATCTGGTATAACACGCAGTCTTTTATTTCTTTGGTCTCAAAACATTGATGCACCCGTGGAGGAAACGCTTTTGCAGTGAGTACATGCTGAAAGTCCGTGACCAACCCCATGTGGCAGGATTGTAATGATATTTCACAAGCTATAGGGGATCAAAACACAACCTCACTCAGTGTATGTGGGAATCATGCTTCACGAAGTTCCAGTTGCAAGCATGGCGGACGGACTAATTGCAGGTTTCATGTTGCATGACAACACCGCTGAATGATGTGACCGCTATTTTTGTGGAGAGTGTGCCAGCTTAGTTGGCACAGACAAGCCACAACAACCCAGGGTCCAGTAGCTACATTCACGACTCTTATCAACGCCTGTACGGGTACGACGGGCGAAGGTGTGTGGAAGGCTCTTCACACCCAATGGTACACTAGCACTCCCACAACAGACCAATAGAAGGGACGACGGAGTCCACTTTATGTTCAGTATTGCAGGGTTCTACAGTCCGAAATTCAGTCCGGGTGTGGTCAAGGGCAGGATGCTCTGGAATAATTTCGCCGACCTACCACGCTATTAATGCGCTCGTCGGAGAGATCTCATTTAGCCTCTCCTGGTTCGACAAGCACCAACATTCACGGAAGCTTCCCTGTATGAACAGTGCAGGACAGTAGAGAAGATGCATTCATCATAGAAAATAGCATGACGATCACCGTGAGCACGCAGTAACTTTGTCACTAAAAGTGTGGCAGAGGGGCATACTAAGAATTGGCTTGGCGGCGTAAGGATATTATGCCACATCTGTGGTCGATCGCTTTTGCTCTGGCGTGCCTAGCGAGGCTAATAACCGGGTTGTACTAAATTGTGTTCGCCACTGAACAATTAGAAAGGAGGCGCATTCAACGGGCTACTTCGCACTGAGCGCCAGCTTGAATGACACGTACATCGTGCAAACTTACGATTTCTACCCAAGGGGAGATGACATGCAGCACAACCTATGTGCAGGAGGAACTAAGCTGCAAGGGGGCCCGCCCTGTTAATGCCGTATTCAACTGTCTTAAGGGCGCTTGAATATGACGGATACACGGGTGCAGAGCGTACCAAACTTTCATCTCCATCCTCAGGGTGCCTAGAGCTGACGTGGATAACACCCCTGCAGAAGGCTAACTAATTGTCTACCGAAGTGCCACCTTGTGCCTTTCCAGGCAGTATTTTTGCCACTAAGGACTGTAGCGTTCGATCCATGATGGTTGTGTCAGGACCCGATTGCATGCCGTCTAGAGCAGCCAACACTGACTGAAGAGTTGCGCAGACGTCACAGTGGCTCCTCTTGAATTCTTCCCATTTTAAGGCAAGCATAGAGCATGATCGTTCACAGTGAGTGCCCGCCCATCTCGGCACCTGTCAGGTATGCTCCTGAACAAGAGGGATAACGAGTCGTGCGCTTCCTGCTCTGCAGCACCAGGAAGCGCGGCAGTGTCAGCTAGAAGGACGGTTCCTCAGCGGCCTCCCTTTCCTTCCAATCCTGGACTAGCTGCCCAGCATTATTCTCTACTAACTGGCTACTGGACCCTCCAAAATCATCCAATGACGAATAATTGGAGGGGCGTTACAACCATGCTCACAAATGGTCGAGAGATCACAGCCACTACAAGGCAAAGTCGATTCAAGCAAGCAAGCTTACTATGCTGTAAGCTTTCCGAACTTGCCTGTACAGTACAGCTGTACTGCCCTGAATGAGTTAGCCGTTCATCGACTCGTTTTACATCGCACGCCAACAGAAACGTGGCCAGCAAAGCGCCAGGAAAAGGCGCACTTCGTACTGCAAGAGAGATTGCTGAGAGTCCAGCTAGAAAGAGATGTGATTTAGATGTCCAGTGTTACACCTATATCTACTTCGCTATCCCTGAAATTGACCGCAACGAAATACCGTATTTTTCAACGGTTCAATTCGGAACGGGCGGGTGTTTTGAAGATGCATGCTCGAACGTTATAGAGCCTGAGTGCGTTTCTGACTGCGTTCTATTTCTTTATACTCTACCCTGCGTACCGTATAAGGAAACAACAGTTGTTCTTCGCACTCCCGGGCTCTGCGTTATCCGAAGGACCTTGTAATTACCTGCAAAAGGACACGATTCACAAATTCGCTTCCTAGAATACCCTTCTATTAGAGGGTACTACCAGTGCAAATGCATCAGTGCGGACGAACCAGAGTTACGCTCACCTGACTGCTGAACAGTATTTTCCACGAACACCTCCATCGTTTCTTCCAACCTCTGACGAAATAAATCTAATTCCTAAGTGGTACATTACGGCGCAGGCGCAGCAGAACTGAAGCCTCCTTTACACTCTAGAGATGCTTCTCCCGGGCTGGTTTGTCCACGAACCACACACGAATCGCAAGCAAATACACTCTGGAAGAGCACGTAAAATCCGTGACAATGCCTTACGTCGAATTCCTCATCCAATATTGGTACAGGTTCATCAATCCCATCCTGAACGACACCCAATGCACGTCGAAGCGAAGCAGCTATCGACCCAACTCTCTATTCAATACTACAACATACAGAGCAACGAGCAGACCTACCGGTTGGTTTAAAACAGCCACAATGTCCACTGTTGGTAAGCGGCACACTAGTACCCCTGGTTGCAACGCAGAGCCCCACAACACGCAGAAGGGCAAGATGCAGTTTGATGAGGAATTCCACCCAGTAAGTGACCTTGCCAGCCCCCACAGAGAAAATAAGCCACCAGTTTACCGATGTATCCCATTATTCTAAGTTGTTACCGTGGCCCACCTCTCCCAGTTCTCAATGCCGTTTCAATCTCTTCTGCAGCTTCGTCCTACAACGCACACACGCCACTGCGGAGAGAATTTAATGCAATTACGCTAAGTAACCACTACTGGCTTCGCCATAGGGGAGAAGTCTTCCTGCGTTGCAAACGCCATCAAAAGTGCGGGTCCAGTGCGAACGTGGCTTTTAACATGGACTTCCGTCCGCAAGTCCCTGGTCGGGCGCTTCGCCTTGCTATGTGGAGGGAGGACACGATGAGGGCTGAACTGCTTATCCTTTGTCACTGAGAACTCGGAAACGCAGCCCTGGGAACTGTCCATGGTTTTCCAAGCCAAGAGTACAGAATATCCACTTAACCATCAGGTTTTATTGGCTGCAGTGGGTCTTTGAGGGAGGGACAACGGGTATGCAAGAAAGGATACCGGGGCGAGCTTACACTGGATCAAAATTTTCCCATAGCCGTCAAGGTCAACTTCCTTGTAAGGGTTGTACCCTGCAAAAACAACCTCTTAAATCGCCGTGCCCTTTCACCAGCCCCCTGCCGGAAAGCCTACCTACAGCTGATGGAATAATCCAAGTGCTACTGTTCAACTAACACGTTTAACTAGCACGCTGAACTCGAAGGCTCATAGCTGTGTATCTCACCGACAGAAGCGTGTGGCGAGTTAGTCAGATCCCGTATGGCATCTTCGACAAACTCCGCAGCGAGTGGAGACAGCTGCTTCTGTACACAGCAAACGTGAGCACACAAAACTTATCGGAGAACCCCCTTCGCGTTTCCAGCCGGAACCCTAATGCCTAGGGAGTACGGTGAATTATTTACTCCCTTTAAATTTGGGTTGGAACATCTCATAGTCCCCAAGATTATAGACAAACTTTCAAGCGTCTTCTATGAACGCAGAAGCTTACTCTGAGTCCACCCAGCGGGTGCGTTTCCAGCTCCTCCTCGGTGAGCCATGGCTCCTGTGAAGCACACCAGATTATATGAAGACATCGCAGTCGCAAAACTGCAATTCCCCTCTACAAGGTACACAAGGAATACTCGAAAAAGGCATGTGGGGAACCGCACAGTAACAGCTTGGGAAGTGGCAAAACGCTGCGTCCGAAGATTTACTAATATATGCCACATGCATTAGTTCCTATAAATACATATCCAAGGACTAGCTAGCAACCAGTATGTCGTGGGACACACGGGGGTCGTCGTTATCATGAAAGTAACCCAGTTTCCGTCCCCAGTGGTGGAGGGTTTTCGAAGCTCCATTGTCCCTGAAGTCGCGTGCACGAAGGTAACAACAGTACACTGTATTCAGTTGGGTGCTGCTCACTACTGGGTGTGAGCCCAGTTCTATGCATTTCGCGTAAATGCCGAATATAAAGCTTGCATGAGGTGATACAATCAATCTGCTTACCTCCAAGGCCAACTATCTTCTCAAACATATCGCGGGTTTTCTGTGCAGTCAGACAGTACACAGCACCGCTGGAAGCAATGGTCTCTACAACATTCTTTCCAGAATAATGTACTCTTGCACGCCGCTACGTGTTTGCCTTCCCACAATGGTGGACCTGCGCTCCCTTACTGAGCTAAGGAATGTCTCCGGCGGCTCATAACCACCTATGCTGCCTTGAGCGCTGGTGCTCTCCTCCATCCAAACGTGCATCCAGTCGATATCTGCGCTTGTAGGTCGTTCGTACTCTTGGGGCTCCAACTTCATTTCATAAATCTTCTTCTCCGGAACAACCGGGTCTGTCGGCTGGAATGTGTCCGGAGCATATTGCTGTGTCTGCCCTGCCTCTTCGCTCGAACCGATGCTGTCCTCGGCACCATTGATGATGCTTCCTGGCGAAATGTGATCTCCCCCATCTGGAGGCAGAGTGGGTTTTGTCTTCACGCAGTACCACCCGCTAATAAGAACCGCCAAGACAATCGCTGCGGTGGCTAGAGGCTTCCCTCTTCCTCGTGATGCGCGAGGGCGAAGGCGACCTTCTCGTGCACTCTCATGAGATGGTAAATCCTGTTTCACGAGGTACAAACTTGCGGGCTGTCGACTTATCTGATGGTGGCTCTGTGAATGCATGGTGGAGAGCACTGAAACTGGCTCGTGTATGTAGAACCTTGGCAGTCTTTTGAGGAAGCTTGCCCTCACCCTTCGCCGTTCCTTTTCTGTATCAGCCTCTTACGTGAAGGTAAAGTCCATCCACAAAGCATTCTGAAGTGTATGCATACAGGCACTATGGAACCTAATCCTAAACCAACAGTCGAAGGACTTCCGACGACGAAGGAAGAGCCCACGTGTTGGCACCGCAGTAGCGGAGCCTTCTAGAAAAAGTCAAACTTTCAGTTGATGCTTAACTCACCCAGTTCGTGTCGATTCTAGCACGTGAAGCAGGTTGAACCCGCTGAGATTCAAGGAGGAATATTGCCTTAATTCTTTGAGGACTAGCACACCCGTTTCCCTCGTCTAATAGCAGAGAATGTACCCTACAGAGAAGGAAGTTTGGTCAACTAAGGAACATCAATGGTATTCAAAACCTTCAATTTGGAGTGAGAGTTTAAGCAGGAGAATGTCCGGGGTTGCTGCACGGTTAAAGTTCCATACAGAACTAACCTGCACGGAAGTCCACAAGGAAAGTGTACTCAAAAGCAATAACAGATAAAGGGGAAAGTGCGAAGTCCATCAGGAAAGTGTGACTCAAAAGCAATGACAGATAAAGGGGAAAGTGCAATTGCCAGGAGCGTTAGGCAAACTCCATAATATGCAGCTTGCAACAATGAGCATCCTTCCACGGACCGTCCCTGCGCCGATTCTTCATGTTGCTACAGCACTGGTGTGGCTTCCTGGGGCGCAAAGCACATCTGCTAAAAAAAACCCATAATTAAGCAGAATCTTTGGAAATCTTGAATAATGAACTGTGTGGTTAGGGATCATCACTGCAGACAGTGCTAATACCTCTGATACAGTGGCAGTGACCGACCCAGTGGATGCGCGTGAGCGATGCATCCACACAAACGTGTATGTACATATCATGTATACTGTACATACTAGCTACTGGAAGCATGACTATTGTTTAATTGGCTATACCTTTGTTACGAAAACCAAAAGAATGCTTCGATGCAGTTGTGCCTGTGCTGCACATTGAAATTGGAGTCCTCTGCCACAGTTCACAACGGTCACCTCTTCAGTACTAATGCCTTGGATGGAAACAGTGGTAAACTTTAAGCGAGTCAGACTGTTCAAGAATATGGCTTCCAGAGAGCACTTAAATACCCTTTTAGAGTCCATGTGCCCTGGGCATGGTGGCGCGAGGACCTGGTGAAGCATGGCCTGTCTAAAGATGTGCGTGTACTGCAACTAGGGCGCAGGCTACTGATTGAAGATCTTGTGTGCGTCTAAGACCTGTCTACACTTTTATCAATGAAGTAAAGCAGACTTTGTTGAACTACCATGTGTGTGCCGTGCAACAATGGCTGCAGAAAAGGGCAACATGTCGGCCTCACGGAGATGAGGGAATATCTACCCACCAAAAGTATCTGAGCAGAGGAAACATTTATTAAGTAATCGGATAGCGATCATATGGAGGTTAGGGCGAAGAACGCAGTGCCTTCCTAGACTCCGACGGCAAGTGGGAAGTTGGGGGCGCAGAAAACCGGTAGGGAGCATGCTGTGAAGCTCCTATTCGTCATCGAAAAAGCATAGTTTGAAATTACGGAAGCGAAAAAGTAGTGAGAGAGTTAGGAAAACAATCATTTTAGCAGTTATGCCAGGCGAACGAACAAAATGATCACGTCTGATCCCAAACGCAACCTGTGGCCCATTACAGCGGCATCTGCAAATCTCTGTTGTTAAATATATGCATATGTGTAGCAGGCCATCGTCATAGTACACAGTACATCGTCCTGTGTGCTTATTGATGCACGGGGTGACCCAGTAGGGGATGCACAGAAGACCTCCTGGAGGCAGCAGCACTGTGTATGCACCAGGAAAGGAAGAAGGAGTGCACATATCAGTGATGGAAACGGCATTTGCCTCCTCAACGGTATGACGTGTTGAAGTAGTATCCGAAGCGGAATGGAGTCAAGAAAGTCCTACCCAGGGCCGAGTTCGCACGGAAACGACGAAGTGTATACATACACCCCGTCGTGGTTGTCTTACTTTTGGCTAACCGATGCCTAAATACGTAACAGACGAGCAACGGCAGAAGTGGGCACTATTCAACACCCGCTGGCCGCGCAGTGCACTGATCGAGGTCACCCCCGGAAAAGTCCCAAGCACCGCTTCAAGGTATCAGTGATCCCCACATCTTGAATTCGTGATCAGCCTGCAAGCATATGAAGTGCTAAGACGAGGCAAATTTTAATCGTCAATTAGTGCGTATGCATGCAGTTCGGCAGTCGAGGAGTAGAGAGGCAAGCATGCGAATGAATACAAGTACCTACGACGGGTTGTCCAGCTACTATGCGAGAACCTAGTGGGTCTTCTGAGCACAAAAGCGTTTGCTTTTATGCAAATAATTAGCCTCTCAGCGTTTCGTGTTTAGGCAGTGCGAGTACGTCTAGAGCGGAAGAAGACGGAGATCATTCGGAGGTGCCTGCTACCCTTGTACACTAGCGCGGACGATTATAAGTTCCTCATTCTCTCATTTTACTCCTCCATTTCCACCCCGGGATTCGCCCGCATTATCCCCTCTTGACATAACTACCAAAAAGGGACCAGAGCGTTTTTCGGGCGCACAGTGAAGATGCAGCTCACACACAGCATTTGGAAGCTACGATTGCATGCACATCGTAGCCCATAGACGCAGCCAGCATGCCCGCTTTGCTCCTGTTTCATTTCGGTTACCGTAGACGCAACGGCTCAACCACTAGTGTCTGTTCTCTAAAATCATCTTTCCGAAAAGTTTCATCACTTGCATAAGTTCGAAGCCCCTTAGCCCCTTCGTGAGAGGATTCGTTTGACGGTTTTGCAGCGAGAAGGGTATGACGACGGCAAACCCTCTGCTGAGAGACGGCCACACGGAATACAGCAGTCTCACACTGGTCCAGAACTTTCGACTTTATACCCGGCAGAATTTTTCAGAGTGGCCTGCTGCCCTCCCTTCTGAGAAAATTCCCTTACAATACAGCAGCGCAGTCGTGCAGGCGTGAGCCTCCACCATCCCTAGGATACACCAAGGCACCGTTGACCAGCACGACATTACATCTGGCTGTCGCAAGCCAACCCGTAGCCCGCAGGCCCCAGGCGCACCCAAACATCTTCCACCAGCACGGGAACGTTTAGGGAGAGAGCAGGAGTACCAAGGCAGAAAATGCACCAAACGAAGTTAAGCAAGGACGTCAACCCAGTATAGTTTTTGTTGATCTGCGTAGGCTCCGGAACGCTCCGGATAGCGAAGCGCCGGCGTTCCCAGCTGCCCGCTGGCTAAGGCCTTCTGCTGTTCATTTTCTTGTCAAAGCGTTAGCTTATGTGGTTGACATACTATAAACATGGAGACTCTATAATATTCTTCGTGAGCATATACAGGTCGTCGTTGCTTCATGGTCAACTAGTGAAGCCACTAGCACAATGTTGGGACTCATCTGATTATCCGGTAGCCGTTGCCGTTTCAGAATCCAGGAAGCCCGATTATTGTCCGTATATGTTCTGATCAGCCAACTGTTCTTTTTCTGTGGCATAGTTCCCCTACCCTAAGCACAGTGAGGTTTTTCCTCCATGCTTGCATATGCTCCTCTAGCCTGGGCTTCCTGCGGGATCGCCCAGTGCCAACGAGATCCTCGGCTCGCTTAAACAAGCCATCGTTATTACGTCTTGCTTGGTTGGTTTACTGGAAGTCAGAAAACGCAAGTACAGCGAGAAACGTCAACAGGATATGAGACCATAAAACCGCGGAGTTCGACTTGTTCTTCCGATCGGGAGAAGCCCTCAGCATTTGCAGTCATACAAAGTCTTCAGCAGCTTCGCCAAGCATCTTGTTGCCTAGATGCTCGGGGCAGTGCTGCACGAAGCATCAGAAGCAGCCGAACGTCGCCTGGGTTGCGCAACAACTGAAACTAATTACAAGCCAGTGCAGCCATCTTGATACCAAGAGCTGCACGCGAGGACGTGTAGAGCTAGTGCAATGTCCTTTGGCCAACGTTCAAGGGCCAAGAGACGTGACTAGGTGACATGCAATCAAAATTTCACAAACTCACACCGTATGGAGTGTGCAGTAACGGCCTGAATAAGGAAAGAATCCGTTTCAACCCAAAGCGCGCGGCTCAGCCTCAGCAAACGAAGACAGAGTGCCAACGTCGACTGGGGAGTTTCCTACTGGGAAGCAGCAGTTACACGAAAGTTGTTCCCGCGATAAAATTTCAGAGGAAAACGCATAGGGATAAATCGACGCTACAGAAAGGATTGTCCTTAGCTGGCAGACCACCGTAGTGAATTTGGGTAGTTGGCTGGGCTAGCAACACTAGCAGTTAATAGCACGATTGGAACAGAGGAATGGGGCAATCTTGCTTGTATTATTATAAAACTGTTGCGTAGCTCAGGCATCACCTTGTTATGTATGGCATTGTCTTCATTCTTGTGTGCCCGCCTGCATGCATTTTCGCTGGAGGGCAAACGGGGCCACCGTGAATAGAATCATCAGTGGGGTTGTTCCCCACTAAAATGACTGTCATTATCCATTGCTACACTTATCTACCCGATTGTTTTGTTTGATTATATCTCATCTCGCATCACCAGAGGCGCCGCCAGAGGGAGAGGAGTTCGTTAGTGCGTCACGGACCCATATGAAGTGACCAGCTCAATACCAGAAGAGTTGGATTGCAGGAGGAGACAAGTATAGGACGAAAAGGCTGGCTTTACAACGGAAGCTTACCAATGAGGGGGAGTCCTCCTGGCCTTGGGCTCATGGGAGGTTCCTCGGATCGCAGATGATCTAGCCGTCTTTCCTTTTGTGTGCCACTAAAGAGTCTGAAAAGGTGCAACGTCCGATTTTGGGGAGTTTCTGATGGGTTTGCATTTCCTGGAAACGTAATGTACACAATAGCAGCGAGGGTCTCAACTGTTCAGCCGCGCATTCTCCCGTCAAGCTGTCAGGTTCGTCGTAAGCCCGAACTAGCGGTTTTGGCAGTAGTGCCATAAAAAAAGCGTACATATGAGTGTAAAATATGAAGAAAAGCATCGAACAGGCGTATTACGAGACCGCAGATTTTTCATGTCTGCAGCAAGGCAAGGGTGGTGAAAATGAGGAGCAGCGAGTGCAGCCGCTTCCCTCTTCTCAGAGGACTGCCAAAGGGATACGACGCACTTCTACAGACCAAAACGTTGTCGAAGGATTCTCTAGGAATGAAGGAAATGCTTCAGAAAGGGGAAGCAGTGGAGATTTTCTCCCTGCCTCACCTGTTGTAGAAGGAACCACTTGTGGTGACAACGCGTACGTGTTTCAAATTCACGCAGCACGAGCTGTTGACCCTCTCTTAGGGGAAATGTTCGTTTGCCCCCAGACTCTGGAAGCTGTGTCCTTGCACCGGATGCTGGGCCTCCCACTTTCATTTACATGGGAACAGATTCCGTACCCGTTTTTGTCTTGTCGCGGAGGACCGCCATCGAGATCATGGTGGCCCCCAGCGAGCATTGGACCAGCCCTCCCCTCTGCTGTAAATCCCAAAACAGGGGTGGTGATGAGTGGCTACTCATTGTTGGAGGCTCTTAGGTCATTTGCACATTCTCAAGTGCATGGGCCGGAGCTGCAAGGGGCCAACTGCTGTTCACAAGCCCCAGCCAAGGAGTGCGGTGGACCAGTAACAACGAACAGAGGTGAACGTGCTCACAATGCTCATATTTATAGGCTTGGCTTATGCAAAAGCTGTCCTTCTGCTTCACTTGAACAAGCTACAGAGCTCGCAGTCACGGAATTGGTGCAACAGGCTGTAGAAACAGCACTGGTAAGACACACTATTTTTTCGAAGATCTTCTGCACATCCATTGCTGGTGCATGGTGTTTTTCTGCCTGTATTTTCGGGATCACTTCTGCTTTAGCTTGTACTGCAAGAGAGGAGGAATCCAGCACCAGAACGAGCCTACGGCTGCAGCCGTATTAAGCCCAGTAGTTACTCTCTGGAGGTCATGTGTGCTGCGTGTAGCGCTTCTATATGTGGAGGGACGAGAAGACATTTCGTTGTTTCACGAAACCAATGCTTGAGAACACCTTCGGCCGTGTATACGGGAAGTACTACTGTTGGACCATGAGGCGCACCATGGGGGCAGCCAGAGCCGCCCACATTAGCCCCCGTATTCTTCCAGAGGATTTAAGAAGGCGTTTCCCCAACTCGGAGGATAGCGGAGCAACGAACGATGCAGCTACAGTCGAAGAACTGTTAGCTGTTGACAGCATCTGTCGTGCTCTTCGAGTTGTTGAGCAGCTGCTGCAGGGGAAGCTCTACCTTGGAGGGCCAAGGGCCAGTGCATTGGATGCTACGGTTTTCGCGCATTTGGCGATCCTCTTTTCTTTGCCGCTCCCTGGTACGAAGTCTCTAGTAATTGCTGTAGGCTGTTGGAGCTCAGCGGGCTCTTCTGAAAATTAATGCACGAGCTGTATTTACGTGTGCACTACCGCTCTAGCCTTCACCATGCTCTTTTTGAAGTATGCTCTCTTTTGATGTTCAGATCGCGGAGAACTACAAAAAGCGCTCTTGAATTCAGGCAGTCTAGTCCAGTACTGCCGCAGAATCCAAGAAGCTCACCATATATGGCCAGTGGGCCCCTCATTCCTTTTCGGTGTTTCGTCACTTTCTGAGATGGCAAGAGGAACCCCACTGTTTGTGCATTCATGGAGACAGCAGCGGGTCAATTCTCGTGATGATAGTTACGAGGAGGAAGTGGAAGGTAGTAATGAGGGGCAAGTACGTCGAATTCTGTTGTGGTTGGGCTCAGCCGCCTGCTGCGCTTTTGTGCTTGTGGCTGCTGGCAAAACACCATTTGTGGTGAAGAAAACACGGCTGCCTAGGTCTTCAGTTGCCCGTGTGGCGAATAATGGTTGACTAATTTAATAAGTATGATGATCGACAGCTTAGTAGGTATTTCACTGGTTAAGCCTCTTTAGGGGCGGGACAAGTGGAACATATTATAAGAGTATACCGGGTAGGTGAGCAGCGGTCGAGATTTCCATATAATTTTCGTCCGTCCATAGATAAGGGAGGTTAGGTAAATAGTTACTGGCTCATGAGAATTCTATTATGAGATTCCTCTGTGTACAGTGCATAGCTTGTACTTAACTTGCTTTTGCTGTAGATTATTTGCCTTGCAACCGACATACTGCAGCGTTCCAGTCGATGCTTGCGAGGAAGGTTGCAAGCTTGCCTCTTGAAGATTCACCAATTTCCATTTAGTGAACTGATACCTCCTTAGGCAGGCAGGGCAGGAGGATACGACAAAGCCGCGTTACGGTGAGTCTGTGTGGTACGGAAAGTCAGAACACGCAGCGTTGCGCTCATGTTTCCGTTTTGGCCGCATGAATGTTATAAGGGCCTAGGAAATTTTCAACTAGCCAGCAAACGTCCCAGAAATTGGACACGGTGTAACTTGGGACTGTTTTCAAGGACCGAGGATGGAAAATCTTCGCTGTACGTAATTTCTAGGGTCACATCTACCGAACTCGCCAGTTAATAGCGAGGCGGATGTTTGAGGGTTACGACGCCGACAACACCACCGGCACATTTTGAAGTGGGCATAGAAGTAAATTTATAATATAAGATATAATTATATATATATTCATGGACTACCTATGAAGGATTTCATGGGAAGACCTTGCGCGAGACGGCGGTGAAACGATCGAGCTCTGCAGCAGAACCGTGTCATTGGTCACCATCGACGACGCCGGCACAATCAAAGCTAGCAGTAACTGTGTGGTGGTTCTTTGTTCTTTAGTAATCTGTCACCCTTCATTCGTTGTATATATCTTTAATTTCTTCAAGTGAAAACTTCATGCTTCGGCGAAAGCTACGCCTGCCGGTTTGAATTTGTCAAATGAGGCTGACGAACACAGCTGCCACAACCCCAGAAGACAATGTTTCGACTGCTGTATCTCCCCGGTCTCCTAACAATCCTCTCGGTGTCTCAGAGAGCCCCAGAAGTGAAGATCACCATGTTGGGAGCATTCAGTATCTTTGCTCTGTCTACTTTGTTCTCCTTGCCGCCCTACAGCTGGAGAATGGCGGCAATGGCAGATAATCTCTCGGCGACGCCTGAATACGAACTTGAAGGGCCAACTAATCTTCCCACTCTTTCTTTAGTCACTTTAGATTCGGCATTGGAGGGTCTCAATCCAGATGGAACATCGGGTTTCTCCGGGCAGTACGCAGATCTGCTGGACCGCATTTGTCCAGCCGATAGTCCTGCCCTTGACTTGCCGCAGCAGCCGACTCGGGAGCAAAACATTGGGGAACTGGAGTTAATGTTGAGTGACACTGATCTCGGAGAAGCTGCAAACAGTGAGTCAATGGGGGGAATTTTGTGCAAATACCTGGCAAGTTCGATGCAAACTCTGCGCTTTCGGTGTAACAAAACTTCTTAGCTGATCCAGTTCTTCAAGCAGCCTTCATCAGGTGTCGCTTGGTTTCCTTTGCCGCTACCTTTAAAGTTCAGGAGTATTCTTTTTGTGTGGTGTTGGGCCATTCTGCAGAGCTCTGGCTAACATTCTACGGACGTGATGTGCCTAAAGCTGCTTCCAGCGTTGAAGAATTGTCTGCGCAATTTCTAGAACTTGTACGAGAGTCAGACATCCCAGGACAGGAAGGAATTCCCTCGGGGACACACAAGCCCCAGTTATTCTTTCTGTGGAGCCTGCTATCGAACAAGTTTGACACAACTGCGCATGAAGGAGGCTTGCAACCATTGCTACTAGACAAATTGCGCAGTATAGCTGGGGTTGTCTTAGGTGGCGATACTCTTAGCCCGCAGGTTGGGCAAGTACGGGTAGCCTTCCAAGATATCCACCACCACATGGTGAAACACGAAGGACATCCAGAGTCTCATGACTCGCAGCTTCCGCGTTCCATAGTACCCATTGTCGGTGCTCGCAATCCTTTGAGTGAGCGCACTAATCATGCTGACTTATCAAAGGAGTGTTAATCCGTAATTATCTCAGATTCTTGACTATGCTAAGATTCCAACGTTCGCGTTTCATTATCATTCTAGTTGATTGCTTTCTTTGCTTTTCAGTGCTTGGTCTGTTCTGGAACTTACTGATTGCTTACACCGGTTTCGACTCCTACTTCGGAGAAGAAAGTGTAACCCTGCCATTCTTTTCTTGGCCTTCTTTGCTTGCATCCCTTGGGGGGCAGAGCAGTTCCCACATCGATGCGATGTGCTCCGTGCAAAAGAGCAGGTCTCTCACTGAAAAATTGTTTAGGTGGCGGAGCCCACGGGGAATTCAGCAAAACAGGAGGCACAAGCGCGCTTCATCTCTGAGGGAATCAAGCCACCGCACGTTTTGCGAGCTGATAGACCGCCTCATCTCTTCTCTTGGCGAGTGTACGCCAACGCGTCCAGACTTAGCTCAACACCACAGTGATTTACTATGGTCCAGTTCTTGTCAGGCAGCAACGTGACAATATAGACCTCACCCTGACGCCTTGTTCTTTTGATTGTTAATGCGCAGTCTTCGCAGGTCACGTGACTACGTTGGCAGCCGCGGGAGTGCCTGTTGAACTTGGAATTTCGCCTCTCCAAAACATGAAACGTTTGCATGCTGAAACATGCTTGCCTGGGGAAGACGGCCACATTCACGCACCCTGCATTTTTGAAGAATCCCGACTTGCGCTAGATACCCAGCAGTTGGTGAAATTGGAAGATGATACAGATCAGCAGGTTCGACATAGCGCCCAGGCAGAATTGTTAAAACAAGCTCACACGACAATCTCGGGATTAGGTACGTTGCTAGCACTTCATTATTAGCATACTCCTGACCACCATGGTGGATGAATTTCCGTTTGGCTCTACACAATGAATTCATACTCATCTGCGATGCTTTTTCAGGAGCGTTGCACTGCAAGCTCAGCTCGCGTAAGTGGAGAGCGCTTCCGTATACCTCCATGCTGAGGCTGTTCAAGCTCCCAGAACTGGCCCAACTGCGTGTGGCTTGCGTATTCCTCTAATATTTGGGGGTGTGTGGCCTTCTACATCTTCAGGGCAAGGAGGAAACTTAACTGGGGCCGATTGGGGGCTGCTGCCCCGTCCAGTGAATGAACAGATTGAGCAAGGTAATTATATATGAGCAACGATATAGTGGCGGTAACCCCATTAGCGTGTGCACCAGCGCTCGGTTATGATTGCGCTACATTCTTTCAGGCAAGGATTGGATCGTAGAGAGGCTGAACTTGGCAGTAGCGATAATGTTAACAACTTCATCCCTAGACACTGGTAAGCCATTACAGCGCGTAGGAGTACATCATCTGCACCCTAGCACCTACTGTCAGCAGTGCAGTATGATTCAAATTGCACGTCTGGTGGCTTTGTGTGGCACGTGCTTTCAGCATCACACTACTGGCTTGCCTTTGAAAGGCGCAATTTCAAGCGCGCTGCACAGGATTTTAAGAAGCGTACGTGTGACACGGCAATGGGCGCCCGAACAAGTTGCATATCTAGTAGATTCTAGGTGATGCGACATTGTCAAACCTCCCGGCGTCAGACAAAGGCATACTGTTGCTTATGCTTGCTCTTCAGAAACTATAGATGTTCTACGATCCGTGGGAATGGAGAAAGTCGGTAGGAGACTGCTGCAAAGCTCTGGAAGTGAAATTTCAGACGATGAAGTGCAAGCAGCTGCCAGCCGCCTGAAAGACCTTCGGGCAGTTTCTGATGGAATGCGAGTGGCCTTAGCCCTCTATGCGATCCGTAAGCTAGTTCGTTGCTGCACTGTATATCTAGCCACCCACTCTGAAGCGAAATTCGTAAGAATTTTCATCGTGCGCATGTTGTGTGTTGAACCCTTGTAGTCCCAAGCCCCTTGTCAGTGGGCGGCTCGAGGACTACAATGCTATCCTTAATTCAGTTGATGCTGGGAGACACGCGAAGTCCACTCATGTTGGCAGTCAGGGACACGCCATTCACGCCCAGTGCTACGGAACTTGCTGCTCCACTGCCGAGCCCTACGCATATGTGGGTGTTCGCGTTCCTGAGCTCTCGGGAAGGTACGCCATATCCCTACTGCATGCATACGGTATAACTGCGAACTGGCTTTCTTTGAATAATAAAACGTGTGGGAGAGAGCGTGCTTATGTCGCATCAGGATATCAGCAGCAAAAGGAAGCCGTTTTCCAGAAGCCTACATGGGCGAGGATACTTTACTCGCATGGGTTTGTCCCTGGGTTTGTACGCAACATATTTTTCAAATCCACTGCAGGGATGCTCAAGCGCACGAGAGAAATCAGGATCCAGAAAGCCAGAAAGGGTAGGCAGCTTTTAGATGCAGCTAGCCGCACGTTTGACACAATGCCCGAACAAATGCGGTTCTGCTGCTTGCATTTGCGGCACAGAGTTTCATGTATGCGTAAACATGAATTTTTGTGTTCGGGGCATTCATGGCATATGCGTGTGCGCAGTTCTAAGGGAAAGGCTGCCCTCTACATTCTTCGACAAGCTGTTGATGCCTTTTACATTCACTGCTCACAGCGCAGCTCTATTGCAAGTAATCAATTTTCACTATCTGAAGCACGATAAAACTGTGGAGGATCTTAAACGGATCACTGGAGAAGAACGGCCACACTTTCTACAGGATCAACCAGTTTCAGCTAGAATGGACGAAAGGATCAAATCTTGGGCGACACATGGCTTGGCACCAACACTCCTAGAATCACATGCTGATTTTAGTGCGTTCAAGAGAGCATGGAGCAAAATCGATCTGAATGGCCTCCCTTTGCCTGACCTTACAGACTGGTGGTCGCGTCTTAATTATCTCGTAGTGCAGGCACTAGAATCTTATTTGGTCTTGGAAAAACACCTAGAGTATCTTGAAGACACCGTATTTACATTGGTCAGTGACTCTCTTCGCAAGCTAAAGGCAGATGCTGGCCAAACACTGTTCTTCACAAGAATTGCCCATCAGAAGCGTCAGGGTCCTCTACAGCGCCTTTGGGAAGGTGCGAAAACGTCGCTCATGGGTTTTCTGTACCGTTCACCTGGAAGACACCATGGTATCTGGTTCGGCGTTACGGTTGACTTCGAGCAATTGCACGACTTGCTTGGCCAGCTGAAACTCGTCATAGAAGCTGAGCCAAGGCTAGCCATAAAAATAAACATGCAGGAAGCTCTTCTGCGCGAGGTGGAGACTCGAATTCGCTTAGAAGGTTCAGATATTTCACGAGTTCCTCCACTTGTGGAAAGAAATATGGGCATGTTGGGTGTACGTCGGGCCTACGGCACTATGTCGGAAGGATTGCGTGACACAGAGTTTCAAAGGTCTATGTGCATTGACCATTGTAGAGGTTTGTGGCAAATGGCTCTTAGTACCATGCTGCCCTCTATGTTGAACCCAGAGATATTCCGCAAGTACGAAAAGGCATTCGGTACACCGTGGGCACTAGAGCACCTCTCAGACCCAGCTCTTGTCAATTCACGGCGCATGGTTTTGAAGAGCGACGCTGCTCTCAACTTTTTTGATCATTCTACTCCGAAGGAAGTTAGGGAAGAGCTTAAGGGCCTGGAAAGTGGCCAAGCTTCTATGTTTGCCTACTATATGCTGTTCTCGTCTCGCGCCCACCAAGTTCTCGGGAACCACTACCTGGGACTTTATCTACGTCAGCAGGCCCCCTTTATGGGTAACATGGTGGTGGATTGGATTTCCACTAGAAGAAAGCATGCAGTGGCTGCGATCGTCTCTTCATTCGTTCTTACATTTATGGGCATATATGCGGTCATGAGTTTTGTGGACATTTTGCAAAACCTAATTGTCTCGGGAGCTACTCCCCCTTTCGACTGCCTGTGGAATCCGGTCTTTGGAGAAATGGCCTGCAGCCCTGTTCCTGGAGGGGCTTCGCTCGGCACAGCGTGGGCAACAGCGATTGAACAGGTCTTTCTTATTGGGCTGTTTTCTGGTACGGCTGGAGGATTTTCCCTCTTCCTGACGATTAACTCTGCGATCGCCGTCGTCGTCAACCAGTCAAAGACGCTGATGCGTCTTCAGATGTGCTTGGGCTCAGCCATCTCCAGACTTCTGCGTAGAGGAAAGAGGTCCTTTTCACGAATCCGTGAGTACTTCAATAAGCGAAGCTCTGTGAAGCGTGTTATGCTGCAGCGGGCAGTTGCAGGAATGAAGGCCGGCTCAAGCACTACAACAATGAGCAACTCAGAAACACTAGAAGCTGCGGATCACCTCCTTGATAGACTCACTCGTACAGGCCGGGCTAATCCTCTAAAAGTTTCCGGAGGAAAACCCGCACTCAAGTGAAGTATGCAGCAAATATATTTTATTCACCTGTTTAATCTGTACACAGCAGTGTCTGTGACACACATGGAAGCTTACGACTAATTCAACCTTTTTACTTTTGGCGAGTTTTCACACTCCAGCGGCCACTGTCATCCAATATGGATCGTTTTTAAGTTGTTGGAAGGGGCTAAGATATGTGTAGATTAATATGCTTTGAAACATCAGCTTTCGATATGCCGCTACTCATTAACTCGTATTGGTGCTCACCACAGCTTTTTTAAGCAGTCCTGCAGGTGCAAAGGAAAACATGCATATTTTGGCTTCTTTACAGAGTGCTGAAGCACTGTAAACAGTTGAAATATTTTAATTGCCTCATTTTTCCTTAAATGTACACGTTAACGTCAAGTGCAAGCGCGCAACGAAACAATGGCGACGTTTCGCTATGAAAATCACGTGATGCCAGTCTTCATCGCGTAGGTTGCGCAAATAATGGTCGGTGTCTTCGACAAAAGTGCAAGTATAGACAAATTTAGTACGCGAGTTTGTATGGTTTCATCTACATCAATTGTCAAGTGGCACCGCTGTAACGTATGCTTGACATCAGTTCTTAGGACGCTCACGTCCTGAATTGGTTGCCGTCAAAGATATTGCCGGCGTGCGTGAGCTGGAGGAGTGATGGTTGCTTTGTACATTGAATGGAAATAGACCTTAAGGTTTCGGGTCGACTTTTCGTGGATGAATACTACTTCTGTCTAGCTTCTTTTCGTTCTGCTCCAGCGTAGAATAATTTGCCAAAATGTTTTCAGGAACGATAAGCCGAAGTGTTTCCGGAACTTATTCTGCCCTCTGCCTTCTCAGAGTATTCCATGCACTACGGGTCCTAGCTTGTTTACTCGGATGCAGGTAACAGAGGTTCTTATGAGGAAACGTTTTTGTCAGGTGCACACAAGGGTCCGGATATGTAGGAGTACCACGATCGATTGACAAGCTAACTGCGAGGAATAGCACCGTGAAATATTGCTGACCAAATGTGCATTTTATGTTTCTGCCAGCGTTCGCGATGCCTCGAAATCGCAAACAGCCGCGCCAAGACTCTAATAGACAGTGTGAAGTTGCAGATGGAACCCTTCCTTTTCGGCAATATCACAGACGGTTGCTAAGAAGCTCGCGTCGTCAGCGATGCCTTGGCTCAAATCCTGAAGAGGAAACCGGTGTGCCCCAGGGGAAGCATTGACTCGCGGAAGTGCTTCTGTAGTATATTGCAGAAGGGTTGGGTTGGGAGGTTTCTGCATTATTGCTATGTTCTTCACTGTTTTTGTTCACTTACCACGAGAGCCTCAAGTAACAATGGGAGAGCCACTTGGCCACAAGTGTCTTTTTCGTTAAGGAAGGGATGGAGGAATTCCGGTATGCTTGTTAGCTGTATCAGCGGCCGAGGGTGAGTGATGCGGACTGTTGCAGCGTTGGACCCCGCTGCAACAATGTCCTTCGAAGATGTGGCGACCCGATGGAACGCTACGAGGATGTTTCTTCGGCATGACTCAATAGGCACCTTTTGCATGTAAACATTAGAGCAGATGTCATTGGAAATACGTTTTGCATAGATATAGGATATACTTTACAAGACCCGCTGAAACAGTGGAATACTGTGTGTATCGATTGAAGTGAATCCAGTAAATATGATGTGCAGGTCTCCACGGATTTCATTTGGATCCAGTAGAAGCTCTAGCTTCGCTGGCTGTGAATGCACGGCTAGAAGCTGTCATAGCGCATACCAAGGCCTTTCAGGATAAGCT
>CAJFCX010000073.1:0-47731 GCA_904066255.1 Eimeria sp. OTU-X | reverse complement strand
GGCGAAAACAATACCCGCGGGTTCTGCAATTGCAGAAACAGCGCCTTTCAGCTTTTCTCTTTCTGGACACTGCACGTTTTTCCACCAAGGTAACGACGTCTTAAACCTGCAAAAGGACGCCTTACGCTTATTCCGTAGAGGCGCTGCACTCCTGCGCGGGCTTTCTGTGCCTGAGGGTCTTTTCATATCTCCCTCGTGTTTTTTTGTGGCTTGCAGCCCTTTTAAGTCTCTTAAGTGGGAAGGGGTATGCAGGTGAGCTTGGATTTTGCGGAGGGGGCGAAGACATAAATGTACCTGTTCGCTCACAGGCGTTTCGATGCTGCAAGTGCAGCATCCGGTCTTAGTCTATCAGTTCAATTCTCGGCCTCCGCTTTGGAGTGCGGCAAGTTTTGAAGGGGTTAACGCGTAGTAAACCTGTTTGCATTTCATTAGTCGGGTGTCCACCTCTGACTGCACGGCCTTTCGGGGGAGCACATCAAAATCCTAAAAAACCTAGCTGTAGCTGCCTCACTTTGACTTTCTCTCAAACTATCTACGAAGACGAAATACAGGCCTTCA
The DNA here is from genome assembly GCA_904066255.1 of Eimeria sp. OTU-X. NCBI lineage: Eukaryota > Apicomplexa > Conoidasida > Eucoccidiorida > Eimeriidae > Eimeria > Eimeria sp. OTU-X. The sequence continues at coordinate 47,173 of CAJFCX010000073.1, read as the reverse complement.
TACTGGGCTCAACGCATCCGTATCGCTACATGGCTCGTCAGCTGCGCCTGTTCGCGCCTGCGCCTCCCCATGACCGCTGCCCCAGTCCGCTGGGGTGGGTGGTGGGACACAACACTTGAAGTGAAGCTGTCTTTATGTAGGGCAGAGAAAACGAGACCTGACTGTCCTGCCTCACGGGCGATGACTAACCGCTCGAGGCTGAGCGGATTGCTTCATTGCTCAGACCTTTCGTATGACGGAGGAGCTTAGAAGGACTCCCCGGGCTCGTGGCCCAACGCTCCTCTGTCCCTCTCTTTCTGGAATTTTCCTCCGAGAAGCTACTTTAGCAAAGGTGAAAGAACGGCTGCTTGAGATTAAATGTTTCGTTAGATCTGCGTTGCGTTCGTGATCCTGGTTACAATAGGCGCAAGGACGAGAGCGCGAAGGGAGGCATGTAGCACCAGCCTCCCCTTCGTGGTGACCCCCTTACTGAAAATGTGTTTTAAATCATATAAAGATGCTGTTTTAACTCTATTCATGGTAAATTAAGTAGCAGTAACTCTGTGTGATCTTCAGTCAACGTTTGGGACTTTACCGGGCGCAGCCGACGGAGAAGAGTCGAGGGTCGGTCCCTTTATGCCCCATTTGTTGCAGCCGTCTCTCTGTTCTTGTGTGCTTTTCCGAATTTGGTTATTATTTGTTTTTAATGAATTGTTTTTGTGCTAATCGAAGAGGGGGCCACACGCCAAAAGAACGAAACCTTCGGACCCAGCGTCGGTGACCGGCGGCCCCTGGTGGTGCTCGCGCATTACTGGCTCCTTTGTTTCTATTCCCCACAGAAGCCGGCTTGTTCGATATCTTCGAAACCTAAAACGCCCTTTATAATACACGCGCATTGGCCTTGTCCAGCGTTGTTCTCTGAAGGGGTTTACAGGAGGTGCGTAACACACGCCTGCGCGTCGGAGTCCAAACCGTTGCAGAAGCGGTTCCTACGGCCAATCAGAACTAACCGTTCCCCTCGAGTTGCTCTTTAGCTTTCCTTTTAATCCTGCAAGAGTTTCAGCACCCTATGGAAGAGGGGGTTGCAGGCCTTCGGGCTAGAGTGCCTGCTAGCAAACGGTTTTGTCGTTCGCTCAATTGAATTGGCTTTCTTTTGGACTAATCAACAGCGATAGAAGCTTGCTCATGATGAAACTGGAGCCATCTCGGGCCCTCAGCCTTTTAGGCACCCTGGGCCTTCTAGTTGCAGCATTTCTCCCCCTCTCCGTCGCCGCAAACTCCGCTAGTAAGCACACACCACATTACAGAATCGTAAGAACTGGCTCCACCCATAGAGTAAGTGCATCTCAAGACAGCGGCATCCCCATACACATCCTCAAGCAAAAGCAGATACACACATGAAGGTAACCGCATCTGACTGTGAACAATTTGATCCCCTACAATTCCTAGCCCACTTATCACCTGAGTCTGTCTGACTGGCCTTCCTTCTTTCGACATACAATGATCCGATTTGTCTGCCTTGAGCTGCATTTTCTGTGGTTGCACAGCATTGTTAGCTGTTCGCCAAGTGCTACCGTCCGAAGTCATTTTACCAGAAGACATCAGAGTGGCGAGGAGGGACGAGGGTCTATTTTTCGAGGATGCTGGGGTCGTAGGAAAGGTTCCAGAGGGCACAGCCGTGCTTAAAGTTGGCGATTCAGACGGGCCAGACCGCCTCCGGCTGTACGTAGTGGACTTCTCGAAGGAAGAGCATCTCGAGAGTGGTGGGTCTTGATTTTGTGACCCAAGAGACAAGTGTGCAGCATTCGGAATTTCACATGTTTGCTAGTCTCTTCTGCTGCTCTTCAGTGCTCGCGGAGTCCGGATATCCTGTCTTTTGCGATTTTCGTGCCTTTCGCCGATGCTTCACGCGGCCAACCGAGACCAGTGTGGAATATCTCCCACATGGAGCCGTCATAACCGCTGGCGAAGGCATGGAACTCGTCTATCTGCACTTCCCTAGTGGGGGCAGTATCCTCAAAAGTAGGCACAGGCACTTACACAGAGAGGGCGCAATGTACACAAAAAGCGGCAGATATGTCGGCCTTTATTCCAATGTTAGGAGTCTGAAATGCAGGCAAAAACGTAGAGATCGCATTGCCCTTCTAAGAGAGACTTCCTGCTTGCGCCTGCTGTCTACGGTCGGGCCAAACCTCTCCCAAAGGCACGGATATGCTGATCCGGCTCATATGTGGGCATCAAAGGTGTATTTGTGTGTGGATGTGACCCTGTGCAGGACACGCCGAAATGAAGCCACTGACTTCATCCTACGTGCATGGGCAGTTCAAGGGGGAAGTCGACACGACAGTCTTAAGTAAGTGTACTTGCGATTCGTCAGTTTTACAAAGCTTTCACATTTTGAAAGGCAGCACTAAGCAAGCAAGTAAATATCGAGATTTTACGCCAGTGTAAGATAAAGGCAATAACCGACCAAGCAGCGCTTGCCCGTAAAAGGGGTCACCCGTCACGACTGGCTTATGGGGATATTCCAATCTGTAACAGATAGGGTTTCCAGGATGTCGGCCTGCTTTGTTTCTTCTCCTGCGCCAGAGTGCACACCGTTAGGGACAGTGGTTTTTCCGAGACAGTTTGATTCTTCGTCGTCCTCCATTGTAGAAGAGACTGAAGGAGAGCTGCAAGTTTGCGATGTTACTCCCCCCCTCGTTACGGGAAAGCAAGCGGTGGCAATAACCGGCACAAGAAGGGCCCCAAAAATCTTTTGTGAGAAGGGTTCCGGGAGACTCCTCCATTTTGATCCTTATATGCGGACGACCGACCCGCACCTCCCGCATTCTCAGCAGCGTAAGCAGAACCTGCAGTGTTACATACTGCATATGCTGTTCCTTCTTCGTCGTTGGCTTTCTCAAAGATTTTAAGCGCCCCCAAGATAAGGGAATAAAACAGACCTGAAGCGGCGATTTGTATCTGCCTGCCCCTGCACTGCTGCCAAGCAATGCCCTGAGGCAGATATGGCTTATTGCTGCTCTTGGCGTACCTGCTCAAATTAGTCGAGAAGGTGGCATGCTTGGCTCGTATGCCAGCTTATAATTGTTCGGTGCGTTCTCTTTGCGATCTGTTGTGGCCAGTGGAGCAAAAGTTGACAGGACGGCCTGCGACGTGTGATATGTTAAGCGAAAACGAGGATCACATCTTCTCCGTAAAACATTTTGACGCCGTACATGGGAAGTTTAGGGGAGAAAAGCTCGTATCGTATACCTACGTTGCCGGCAAGAAGGCTTTTGTTCCTGGTCAGTAGCGAGTCTTGCTCAAACGCCACTTTTATGGAGGTCTTTGTCAAAACCTAGCGTAGAGAGTTTCAAATTTTCGTAGTCGTCTCGTGTATGCCTATTGCTGTCTTCAGTTAAGTTCCTGACCTTCCCTGAGAGTGAATTGGGAGTCCCGTGTTCCACGAGAAACTTCCGACTGATATACCAGCTCAACAACATTCTTCAAACCGAAGTGCAGCATGAGGCGCCTCTTGCGTGCCACAAGCTAGCTCTTTCCCCTCTCAAAAGCGTTGAGAGGGAGGCGTTGCTTACGAAAATTCATGGTAGCAACTTGTGGATGGAGCTCCCAGCTGGGACTCTTCTTGGGCGTCCTGTAGATGATAAATCCGAAGCTATATTCAAACTGTATTCATACCAACCGACGTTCACCACAACTTCGGATCTTCAAGCCACAGAGCTCCGTGAGGGAAACCACTGGAAGAAGATGCTGGGATGCCTCCCAGTCCAACGCTGCCATTTGCCCCATTGCTACTATAGTCTTATGAAAGGGGATAAGCGGTGTCATGTGTATTGCTTTCCTATTTGTGCTTCAATATCTTTCCATTGAATGCACTGTTGCCTACGGCCAAAATAGGCGGGTTAGGTAAGTGTAACCGCATCTATAAAAACTACTACATCTGTTTGCGTATCCTGCTCTTGCTCAGATGCCATGGCTGACGACACCGAACTCGGCCCTGCCGTGATCTCCACTGCCGAGCCTCCAAATGGAGGATCCACTGCTATACTATATCAGCAACCCGATGCAAAGATGGTTTCCATTGGCTATCTTCAGGATGGGAGCTTTGTCGGTGACCCGAATTTAACATTCTTCACTCCAGATGCATTGAACGGAGAGAAAATATTAGAATATAGAGTTAACCAAATGCACCGAGGTTCTTCTCTCCTGCTGAGTAAGGCGAGCGGTAGCCGCTCTACACTGCCAACAGACTACTGAGCACAAGAAAGGCAGTCTTTTCTCCTCCAGAAGTTCCCACTCGAAAGCAATGCTTAACTGATGCTGTTGATAAATGGTGCATATCTACGGGGCCATCTTAATTCTCCTGGGCTATCCGGTTTTCTCTCTTGTTCAGGCTCTGTCCCGGAGGCGCTGGTCTTGCAGCGTAAGTGTCGAGCGCAGCCTAGGCTATTCCAATAGGTTGGCGTACGCCGGTAGGGAAAGGGCATATGGGTACGGTTTTCAGGTGAATGAATTCGTTGCTCAGGCGACATCATACAATACAACACAGCTCAGCATGGAATTCCTGGCATAGGTAGGTCGAAACTCCTAGGATTACTCATTTTGCAGTACGTAGCCACACAGTAGCACCAAAGGCCTGACGTGTGGGTGTTTCTTTTAAGTTAACTGAAAGAGCATGCTGTAGTTTCCAAGCCATATTTGCTCTCAGGACGAGAAACAGAAGAGATGCTCGCCATGCTTCACAGGCTACGTGATTACTTTTCTTCCAATGGTATGTCAGGGTGGTTGGATGCCTGCGCTAAGCAGATATTTGCGCTACGTACTGTAGACCCTTGCAACGTGTGTGTTTTTTGTCATCCACGAACATTCTGCTAATTGTGCTGTGCCGTTTTCAGCTGAAGGACAGGCTTTTGATCAGGCTCTGTTAGAAATAAACAACAAAATAGGTGAGACTCGCAGAAACTGAGATCAACACTACAGTTGCCTTTCGTGCAAGCAAGCATCGTGGGTACAATGCAGCCCTCAAAACTTCAACATTAATGCTTTTCTCGATGTATATGGACTTTGTGGATGCAGCAAAGTTCAATGGCGCAGCAAAGGAGCTAGCTGCAAGCATCTTGGGTCGCCACAGGCCCACAGGTATTTTCGCCATTCCCTTCCTTTAGTAACGCATTCCGTTTTTTGACTCTATTTAGGCGAAACCGCGCACATCTAAAGTGCCATTATCTCACCTCCTGGTTTTGGTAGAGTTCAACTCATTCAAATGTGCACTTCCGCTGGAGATCGCAAACCAACTAGGCTCTGAGTGTGAGGATGATTACAGGAGGAAAACCGAAAAACGTCGTCGTGGAGTTGGCGTATGCCGATGGTGAGTTTACCTACAGAAAGAAGAGACAACACCCTAACATTCCACCAAAATGAGTTTACGGAGTAACAAAAAACCTACTATCGCGGCGTGTGATTGCGATGTTGCAGCGAGTGGCCAGCTCTCTGTGGTGCTGCGAGTTCCAATAAACATGTTGGAATCTCCCACAAGTGAAGGATTAATTCAACAGTTGCAAATTGCCCTGTCGTTGATTGTGGAAGACACCACAGCCCTCCCCCGGGACTTGGCTAACCGTACAACCTTCTACGGGACAGCTCTTCACACACTTTACAAGATCCTGGAAAGCGGCCACTGCAGCACCTGCCCAGACGGCACAACGGAGTGCAGTTTCTGCAGAGCAGTGATGTTCAGGGACTTTGTGCACGTAAAAATTCAAGGTGAGCTAGTTGTGAAAACAATCGAAAAGACGAATGTCTCGCCTCCAAGAAAAGTGTCGTTACCTCTAGACGTTCCACCAACGAATGGACGGTGCCGTGCATGGAACAATGTTATTTGCTTCATTTTGGCCTTAAGCTCGAGCTGAATGATGAGATGGAGTGTGGCAATTAGTATGGCAAACATCATTGATACTGTCACGATAACTTGCACTCTCATTTTTTCAGGGCTGGGAATTAACAGCAAAACGATGCCTGACTCACATTCCTGGGCTGAGTTCAGGGGAGAAGATTTTCTCGCCTTCGGTGAGGAAAATTTTACGGTCATTTGATTAGTTAATCGCAGCCAACCACGTCTCTTGCCAATTCGTCAATGGCTTTCTGTTGAGATAGAGTGAACTCGGGAGAATTTGCACTTCCCTTCTACTCGACCTTGTGTGTGTTTGCTCCTTCAGCGGAAACGTCCATGGGTTCTGCTCTTTTAGGCGTTGAAATGGACTTTAATACCCGAATGTGTGAGCTGCAGCACCATCTCTGCCCTGCACAACATTCGTAAACACAGCAACGGTGCCTCACTTTCTTCTTGTAACTTGAGTTGAAGGTGTTGTTGCGTGCTCGCCATTTGCAGTGACCAGGGGCTCCGCTAGCCGAAAACATCTCCCTCAGCTGAATGCATACGCTACCACTTGCCTGAACGCACACATCACCGGCATGGTGCTACAAGGAAGGACCAACCCTTCACAGTGCTCTGGACTGGACTCCTACCTGAAGAATATCGTACAGACAACGCCAGTTGAAGATTTTGCCTCCTTAATGAACACCACGGAGTTCAGAGATGCTGTTATCGAGGGTTGCAATGGTGATTTACAGTTTAGAGCTTGCTAGGTGGTTATGATTCGTCAGCGTTGCAAGCTGCAAGGCTGCTGGTATTTAGGAGATTGGTGTACTGTCACGGGTGGGCAAAATCCTTCCTCCTTGCTCATGCGCTGCGCTCTGTGTTGTTTCAAATTCTCCTCTTAGTTCGAGTGGAGGACGCCATCACATCATGCATTGAGGGGGATGGAGAGATGCTTGCACTCCAACGCCTCCCCGAATTTAGAGCAGATGGCCGAAACAGCGTCTACGAATATCTCCGTTCCCTGCTATTTCCAGGTACAGGTGTTTGCTGTGTTGCCTTAATTTGGCTGTTTCGAGGAAATGGGCTGAATTCCAAATTCATCAGCAATAGAATGCAAAAATATCCGAGCTGTTTGCAAAGCGAACATTAATATCCAGCTGGCTGCCTATGCTGCAGTTCTCTTGGGAAACAAAGAAGAAGAGTTTGAGACAGCAGATTTGAGAGATAAGCCCTCTGTTCTCGCGGCTGCCCCAAACCTGAGCCAGCTCCTCACTGCCCGTAAGCCAGTATATAACCTTCATGCATGTTGAGTACGGTTGTCTACTGCTGCACTTTGATAATAACGTTTGTGCATTCTAGCTTTCCTTGTCGAGTACAACCTATCGACTGTTACTTTGAAGGAGCAGCACTAATGGGTGGAAAAGATGCCCCGTTTTACATCTGTTGCAGTTGTAGGTGTATCGAAGAACAATGGCAATCGCCCAATTGTAGATTATCTGTTCCGCGACGAGGCTAGCGACCAAGCTGTTGCGGTGAATTCTGGAATTGATGCGGCTGTCGCCGCCAAGGGTCATAAGCCTTCCTTAGGCTCAACATTCTACGCCGGCCTTTGGTACAGCTTTAAATGGGCTTTGAAAGTGCTTGAAGATATCTTGAAGGGCTCGCGAACAAGCAGTCAGAATTCTGCGTCCGAACGCGGTAGTTCCAAAGGTAATTTTCGCTTACGTGATTAAACATCTCCAGTGGGTGTGCTATCTACACTTGATTGCGGTCCAGAAACGCCAGCTCTTCTGTGTAGCAACTCCTCCATGTTGTTTTGCTGCTGTTTCTCGTTGTCAGAAGCAGAGGCCGCAATTGTGCGTGAGGTGCGGGACTATGCGCGACGGCTGCAACAGCAACAGCCACAAAAATATTCAGCCATTATAGTAGCGCTGTCGTGGCCACAAAACAAATTGCCGGAAACCCCTTTGGAGGCCCGAAATTTTGTTGACGCAGCAATGAGTGAGTTCTGTGATAAATTGTGTTTGGAAGATTCCGCCGGTTAGACGAGTTGGATTCGCATATGATGGCAAACCTAAAACTTTGGGCTGCTCGAAGCACTGCTATTTGTTAATTCAGGTGTCGTTCTGGTTCCTGGTGCCATCCTTAATTTGTTTGACCAGCACTGGAATGCTGTTTCTTCGGAGGTGACTCAGACCAGTAAGCTACCTGGGATCTTTGCCCTTTATTTATTTCCAGTGCAGCTGATATGACCCGGTGGAGGCAGCCTCAAGAGCTAAGCATGCTTCACAGCTTGCTGAGTGCTGTGGCTGTGCATACATAGTGCCGGAGAGACACGTGGCTGAGGGAGTGGTGCCCTTTACGAAACGGATCAGATACACAAACCCTGCTATTTACGGCCAGGTCTGCACAAGGCTCGGTTGGCCTTCCAGCCGGCTGCCTACCAGTTCCGAGGAAGCAGAAGCCTTTGTTTCTGCCTTGCGTGGTAAGCTAGTACAACTGCATAAGTGCTCCAATCCAATATAAGCAGTACATAGTATTTCACTGGACTCTGCAAGCTTCAAATTCACGCCATTGTGGGGAGTTGTTGATGTCCCCCGAGTCAGAAGTAAGAGCTGTCCAAGAGCCTTTAAGGAAGTGGCTGGTCGGCATCGGAGAGCCGTTCTCTGAAACTGCGACATGGGACCAAGTAAAAGCAGTAATTGACAAGGCGCACGGTAAGCAATCAAGCGAATGGAGTTGCCTCGCATTTGACCTTTCGATGACTCTCAAAAGCCTTCAGAAGATGAGCAGTTTACCCAGCAGGAACGAATTACCCGCATTCTGTTAGTTTACGCTGCTACATTTGTTTCAGGTCCGCACAGCAAGGTGCCCTTCTTCCTCCCATCCTCAAGTAAGATGCATTACCCTTATCATCGTGTGCATGCAGAGGGGGAACGACGACTCTTAGAATGTGCATCGATGTGGAGAGACGCTTGTTCGAATATAAATCTAGTTGTAGTATAACAGAATCTTCTGTTTCGCACGCACTTACTGATCACGATAGATCCAGAAAAGTGTTTTGCTCAGGCAAATGCAAATGCGTGCGGTCAACTGCGCTTGACCGATGCTACATCGATGCTCTAAAAACGACGGAAGATGTCGTCTTCCGACTGACGCTTCTATTCCCTGCTGTCATTTCTGAACACATTAGTCGAAATGCGAAGACTCTGAACACACATGCTGCAGCCCTCTGCGCCTCAGTGGGCATCTTTGCTACTGCATGGCAGCAGCACCAGGTAGAGGCTGGGTTCGAGCATCCGAACGGCCGCCTTGCGCACGTCATGCTCATTGAAAGGCTCAAAAACGCTGGCGACTACACTATAACTACTATTGATGAAAACGGATATGAGGATACGTCGCAATACAACAGAAGGAAAAAGGAATTGAATACCCTCTTCTCCCGTATGTTTGACACACGAAATTGGTGAATATCCCTTATTAATCACTCTCCAACTTGCAGTGGGAATAATGATTTTTCTAAGAACAGAATGTGCCGATGTCCAGTTCCGATTTTGTTTTGTGGTGTGTGGCTCAGGCGGAGCAATGAAGGCGTGTCTAAGCATGAGTATGCAAAAGCAGAAAGAGTTCAGATCCCTGCAGTCACTTCAACTCAAAAGAGATAGATAGGTATCCGTAAGCCAACAGCGAAAGTGAAGCGAGAGAAACTTGCACGCCTCTTTTCGTGTTGTGGTCTCGTGTTGCGGCCTCAGTCAATGCTGGAGCAAAAGTGGCTTACAAACCGGCTGGAATACAAGGCTCACAAACTGCAGCTCGCTCTCTCTACGGTGGAATAGTAAACTCTGTGGGAGCCAGCGCTCAGCACGTGGACAACTTTGTGCAGCAAATTCTTGATCGAGGCGTCAGCCTGCCTCGTCGCTCTCGCCCTCCCCATCCGTTAGCAGGCCTATTTGCTGCTCTTCGGATTAGCCAGCGATTCAAGGATTGTTTTAGTGCTTCAAGAGAAATGACACTCCGTTCTTGGTACCTTATGCATCTGGAAGGAGACAACATTTTGCGGCGTGTAAATAGTCATAGGCTTGGGGAGGAGCTTGCCTCTGCAACTTACAGTTTCGCTACAGGTCCAGGTGCTGACGTTTTTGGTACGTCACTGAAAGAGATGTCGTTGACCCTTTAAAGATTGCCGCACCCAAGCTTCAAGGCCTTAGTGTGCATGAGTGCTATTCTTTTATATTGCAGATGAAGCTTTTAAGACATTGATGGCTACTGTTACCACCCAATGGGAAGACACCAACGCCTTCAAAATTTTGACGGCGCATACTCCTGGTAGTGGGCCCCTTAGGTTACCAGAAGTTGCACCTGAAGACTTCGAAATTCCTGGAGACAACCAAGAAGGGCCAGGCCAATAATATTTGACGAGGCTTCTCAAAGAATCAGGCGCATCCTCTAGTGGTTAAGACGGTGAGAGAGGTGCCCGTCATGTTCAGGGGAGAAGGCAGAGAGGAGCAGGAAGCCAAGGCGAAGAGTGACTGCTTGATGTGGACAGTATCAGCAACACCTTGCAGTATCGGTCGACCCTAGCTGCCTTTGCTGCTGGACACCACTGAGTCTTAGACTCATTTCTAGAACGTACAAGCAATGCCCTGGGGGTTTTACATTCCCCATGGATTCGCAGTACTAAATATATTTTTACGGGGGTTCATAATACCCGAAATTTTAAGGTTGCCGAAGCCAGAGGTCACAGAGAAACTTAGCAGTGTCTAGTTTTGGCAGAACAGTCATTCACTGCACCTTCCGGCTAGGTGGTTCTTCCCTAGCAAGGAGAAGCTTGTGCCAACGTATGGGCTGGCGTGGTAGGAAGCATCCTCTGTAGTTCAGCTCAGTTTCTAGGGATATGTGGGAGCTCGGTGTCTAGATTTCAGTACACAAGTTATCTACGTTTAAGTAGCAATGCCTGCTCTGCATGTCGCATGTCTGTAGCCTAGCATATATTTCCCCACAGCAGCACTCTGCCGGCAGCCGTTCACGGGCAAGCATAAAGTTAGGTGTTTCGTAGTGCAGAGACTTCAGAGGGCGCTAAGCAATCCAGGGGATGTCCACCAATACACGTACATTAGCAGTTTACATAGTTCGTCTGTCTTGGAACAGTAGAGGTGTAGGAACACGGTGAGTGCGGTCAGATTCGTACGCTAGATGCGTCAGCGATCCAAGTCACTCCTTCCAGTCCACGGCTGCACACAATTTGACTCCGGAGATACAAATTAGGTGGTGTTAGGTGCCCCAGTGTTCGTGGTTAGGCGTACTTTTCACTCCATACTCTTTCCCGTTAGCTGCTGGTGGTCACTCGCGTTGACAGATCTAGAATTTCTAACTGCAGCTGGTGACAAGCATGCATGTGTCTTCGAATGATAGAAGCACATTGCCATGGATGGATCCATAACTTGTTGCATATGGTTCATTGCATGGTTGCGGCTTTCACCGCGTGCGTGCTAAAAAAGGCGTCCTCTCTGGCAAAGCATGACCCGGGCAAACGGAAAAAGCCACGCTGGCAGGGATCTGAATCTACCTTAATGTGCCTAGGTATAAAAAGCGCGTGGCAAAAAAATTCGTCACGTGTGGGGAGTATTAGGCCCAAATTGCAAAAATGCTGTCGGTTAGCTTGTATTGTGCAGCGCATCTCGCAGACGCCGTCACCGTCAGTTCGAGATAATGTCCCCCCACTAAAACGATGCCATTAGGAAAATCCATTGTAAATCAGATTTTCAAAGGAAACCAGGGATCTGAGAAGCGCGGTTGCAACTCTACACAAGCAAACGGAGAACGTGTGCCTGTCAACACGGCAAGTCAGCCCCACTGTCGGTAACTATCCAAGGCTTCGTTTGTCGTTTAATGAGTGCGGGAACGATCTACAAATTAAAGTACAGAAATCAGGGCATCTGTTTCCAGTTGTGCTTCTCAGCAGGCATTGTAAGAACACCGTCGCCACAGTGATCCAGGTGAGGTTTCCCGGGCGACTGCAGCGTCCCAGGTCACCTATCCACTGTTGTAACTCAACGGGTCGAACTAATAAATGGGCTGTATTTACATAATCAGGTGAGCTAGAAGCCAGGCTGGAACCACAATTTCCCACTAGTTTCATCGGGACGAGCTGCATGGCAAGCTGTGGCGTACTGTGCGACCACCTGTCCAGGGCAACGAACCGTTGCTGCTCCCAGGAATTTCCCCAGGGTATTCCAGTTAAATAGGCTCCTTTTAGCCTGAAAAATTCGAATATCACGGCTACGGATCTGTGCGGTCTTTTTGCTAACCCCGTGCGAACTCCCGTGTGGGCTTGGGCAACTGGGACGTGTGTTCCGATGCGTGTAACCCAAAACCGTTACTTATCCTATCTTGAGGCCGAATTCAGAAACCTGAGACAAACGGCATCGTTTGTTGATCAGTGGCACAGCACGGATATCAACAAGCGAATATCGACCCACTTTCCTCAACCGGGGTGTGCCACACATCTCACATGACTGTCTAGCCATCTTCCTTGGATTTGGTGCCTCCAGGAAGGCCCAGCATTACCGGAATGCAGCCAAACCTGCACCTTCCATGCGAAAAAATATGAAGAAGGCGTCTCTGATGTAGCGACGCCCAAACGTCGGACGGAAGTGGAGAGGCACCGGCTGAGTGCATACAACCCCAAGACAGAGGGTTAGTCCGTTCGCACCCAAGGGAATATCCATAAGCTCTTAAGTGCGAGGAAGATGAACGACTCTCCAGGTTACTCCCATCGTCCTGCTCACCGATTGAGCACAGACGGCGCTAGCAGAGGGAAAGAAGCTCCCAAGTACATGGAGCGTGGCATTTACTCAGAGGTCCTTAGACCGCAACGGTCAGACGGCTTACGAGTGAGAAGCTGGAGCCGCTACCCATGCATTGTGTGAACGCTTACAAATCCTTCTTCAATGGCACTTGCGCAGCTGCATTTCCCCCCGATTAGTCGGCTCAGCCTTATTTAGGTTCATCCTACTTCAGTACATTTTTGCGAAGCGACCCACTAAAAGCTACATGCTGCACCCCTCCAAAATGCTTGAAAAGCTTTTTACAGATGGGATCAAGCTATTTTTGACACGTGATATGTCTCTTACATCTTGCAGCAAGCATCAAGGGGTCCACCAGAAGGAGCGCGGGAGCAAGAGGCCTCTTTCGTCCCTCCAATCCCTGCCAGAACATTTCAGTCTACCGAAACAGCATTTAAAGGTTTGCGTAATACGCGCGACAAGGGCCATTGATTTAAGGGCAGCACATGGATTCGCTCTGAGATATCAGTTACAGAGTGCATAGACGCCTTCGGCTCACCGACTGCTATCTTTTGCTCCTAGAGGAGCAGAATGTGTATTTAAAAGGATGCTGTCTCTTCCACCCCAACACATTGAAAGCGCAATGACGACGATACGACGTTCTTGCTTGCAAATGCCTAGCTTAGAAAGCCCGAGCTTTTGCATTTAGGCCTTGTGGAGCCCCCCCCTTTTGATGTTGCTCCAGTGGAGCCCAAAGTAATAGCGGCGAAGTTCCACGCTCCCACGAGCGCACCTCGGAGGGTCACGGTGGAAAGAAGGCGCCGGGCATATGAGGCATACGATATAGAACAGTTACTGATCGAGCGTGGAATCAACTACAGGGATCAGTCTTTTGAATCGAAGAGCTGGTTAGTGTGTGGCATACCGATTAATTGGCTTGGGAGGTGCTGTAACATACCAATGGATTTAGGCGTATCACAGTGCGTGTCAAGGCTAAGATGCACGTTTTGTTGGGCAGAGCACGCTTGTTATATTTCCTATCGACGTTTCTTAGGCTGCCGTTAGAGCCATTTGATGATACAACTTTTGACGATCGTTCGCCACAAGAGTGGATGGCTCTCTGCAAAGGACCTGACGGCTCATTCCTACCCCTGGCTGGAAAGGTGAGAAATTTAGTGTACCCGAAGGTTGCCCTTATAAATCCATTTCCTCCAAAACACGCAGTCTTTCGAGTATGCTAAGACGTCCAACGGCCCTCAGTACAATTAATTCCTTCGCATGATCATCGCTTGGTAAAAGCTTAAAAGCTAGTTTTGCTGTGACCATGGTACCAGGGTCTTCGTCGAGGCAACGGAGGAGACTGCAAATGGGAAGCTTGCCGTGTTTATGCTTATGATGAAGTCTCTTGCAAGTTTCACGTCCAGTGGTGCGAACGAAAAGAGAAGGCCGAGTTGCTGAGAACTGAACTTTTATTCAAGGTAATCGATTATCCCCCGTGCTTACAAGACTCGAACGCATGTCAGATGTTGTGCACATCTTGTCTTATAGCCAGCGAACCCCGGTTAATATTGTACATTCCTCAGAGCGAAGACCCAGTGAAGTTTGCTGACAGGCTGCAAGCTGCACATAAATCAAGGTATAGAACTATTTGCATCCATTTGAATCCCTTCCAATAGACACACTGCGTGAATGTGGTTCACGTGGCAGTGGATTTAGTTGAAGGATCCGCATTATTCTCATGTTTAACAGCGGCAACTGGAAACAACCTAATGTGGATGTTTGTCGTACAGGGCGGCTGCGGAGAGCCTTATTCAGTATAATTACTACATAGACAATATGCCCACCAGCGACATCCCTGGATTGGGTACGTCTGCATGAAGACCGTTGCTTGGCCCGAGCCGCTCACGCTCGCTAATCTTGTGGCATCCACGTCACTTGACCAGCTCAGACGCATGTTTTGCAAGATTCCCAAGGGCTTCTCAATTTCTCCCTGCAGATGAGGTGCAGCAGAAGCGAGTGATGGATAAAGCTTTGAGCTGTCCGAGGACACGCCAGTGTAAATCGGCTACCGTAGATTCTTTGCTAAAAGAGGTTAATACCTACTTTGCTAGGACGATGAACAAAATTGCTTTCGACATATTTCTCGACCGTAGCAAAGACAAGCGACTACGTACGGACTTGCAGTTACCTCCAGCACCGAAGCCACGGCCACCATCATGGTGAGGAATACTTGTATGCGGCAGTCATCTAGTCAGATATGGGTATTAAACTAAGAAGTGTAGAGGCAAGATCCCTTCACCTCTTCCCCTTGTTCTTTTCGCGGAAATGAAAATTCCCCAATTAAAGCCCCTTGCGTCGTATCTAAGACTTTATCAGAAGGTATCGGAAGGTAGTTTAAGCTGGACAGAGCGGTATCTTGCTACTAAATTCTCCCTGCAGGCATGCCCTGGTCACTGTTCCAGCATACGACTTTTCTAAAGCATTCGCTTCCTTTTGCTCGACTTCCCTCTACGTGAAAAACGAGGTCATACGGGCGATGGTCGGCATCCGTGAAGAATGCGTGGACGTTTTGGAAAAGCGTATTTTTAATACATCGTTTCCACGAGTACGTATTGGTCGCGTAGTGCATATCTTGTTCGTTTTAGTATGGAATTAAACTGAGCCCGAGTTCTATAGCATTCACTGCTTTAATTTTGTTCACAGGCAGTAAAACTTGATGAATTTCGCCAGATGCAGCGAGCTTCGATAAGTCAGGTTGGTGGTGCCGTCTCTTCCGATTGCCTGTAGATTCGCCGGTTGTTAAACTAACACAAAGCGCTTCATATTCATAAGTGTTGCAAAGTTCATTTGTGCATTGGAACAATTCTGCTTGCTGACGTAGGTCACATACTTTTTGCAAGAGGCATGGGCCTCTAAACTTCACGAAATAATCGACTCTAACCTGCGTCACGTGGGAAAGGGATGGTTCAATATATACGAGTTCAACAAAGAAACATACGAGTACGGAAAAGTCAAGCGAATGCTCATCTTGACCCGACTTCTGATGAGGGATGCTCTACGGTAAGATATTTGCTCCCAGGAAGCGAGGTTGATTGCATGCATTTACCTCGTCTCCTGTCATCTTTACTGTTCGGATTTCGTTCTGGTATGTAAGGCCCTTGTTCACTACCCATGTGAACTCCTCAGAATTATGACAACACGTTCAATAGAGGATTTGGTGGAGCTTTTTCGATCCTCAACGCCTGAAACAGTGAATATCAGGTCTCTCTCCGACGTCCAGAACATATACCAAGAGTCGCGAGTCAAGTCCCTAGAGCGCAAGCTCCTGTGGAAAGGCCTGTTCTTTGTCGAAATCACTCGGTCGCCTGATGGGACACAGTTTGTGTTAACACCTCGCCCAGAAGCTTTTGTAGAGGCTGCCGAAGAGTTTTTCGACAGAGGGCAAGTCCTACAGGCCTGTAGAGCGTGATTTGGCATGGGGCATCTCCACTTCGATCACCTGATTTGAACAGTTTCGTATCGTGGTTCTGTAGGATTCTGAGGATGGGAGACATACCTCAACCAGAAACAATAGTCCTTCCTCACTTATTCAAGAGCCAGCAAAAGCACATTGCCGCCCCTCTTGGATTAGAAGAAGCCTCAGTACAGGTGGAGTGCCAGCAACACAACTTTGCTGGAACTTGGCATCTACCCTACCCACAGTGGATCTATAGTTCTGGCTTCACTTAGAAGTTTAGCTGTTTTGCAGGCTCAGGCTGAGGTGGTGATACGACCGATTGCTGAACTCGCATCGGCTCGCCGAACTGACATGGGAAATTGCTTGTACCTTTTTTGCAGGCAAGCAAACAAAATATTTTGAGGCTAATCGAGTTGCATATCCCGTTTCTGCAAAAATTCATCGAGCACTTCCAACCGTTTGCTGACATTCTCAACCTCTGTTCGGCTGACGTTGTTGCCGAAACGGAGCAGAGAGCTGCAGTGGGCAGTGTTGCAGAAACCTTCAGGCAGGCGGTCTTAGGCTACCAAGAGGTATGCATAGCGCCGCCCAGCTCCAGCAGGCTTGGTAGTTGTACTTCAGCCACTCTTATATATCAGCCTGCGATGGAAACGTGCTCCTGGCAGCAGCCCTTGTCAATTTTTATTCTGCCTTGTAAAATGCGGTCATCCCTTTTCTTCGCAGAGAATAAAGCAAATTGAAGAAGATATCCCTACTTCAGTACTTGTTGGAGTATTTTGTGTTGGCTGTGAAGACATAAAGAGCAGCTTGAAATCTACAGTTAGAAGCGTTTCACAGCTTCTCCTGGATGTGCTCGCAAAATGGTGGGGCACAGTGGAAAGCAGTGAAAGAGGGGGCTAGTATAATGGAAGTGGACCTTCATATGCCACTGCCCGATCAAATATCTCCAAGATACTTACAAAATTCTTTGCATGCAGTGAGGGGGCAATCTCTAGAGCTGCAATTACAATCTATGAGTGAGCTTGTCTAAGTTACTGCGGTGGTGGGTTTGTGGCATTGTCACTTGCCGCAGCTTCCGAGACCAGTGCAAGCAGACTCTGGAAGAGTTTAAGCGGATCTCAACAACTCTAAAGCAGCAGCCTACAGGAATCGAAGAACTCACGGAATTGAGGGAGTTTATGGATGATACCCCAACAAAGCTCGAGGCTCTCGCCGTCGACATTAAAGCAGTGCTGCATATTTTTGATGTGCTAGAATCCTTTAAATACAGGGTGAGCACCACTGTAGCAATAATAACATTTAAAGCAGAAGGAGGGCCAACACCGCGTCAGGCAGCACGATCATGTGTGCACCGTGTGTAGACCACTTACAGGCAAACGCACTATGTTTCATTTGTTTCTAGTACAGCTCCTTGTGGAGGATCACAACCTGCGTTGGAGGCTTTACGGCTCGCCAGCTGAGATCCTTGAGCTGTCGAATGAAGTTGCTTCATCCCTTGTCAAAGAAAGAGCTCGCTTCCTTGATGATATGCTAGTGCAGCAGGTAAAATGCCCCTCCTCAGATTGCTTATGAATGTTTAATGAGGCCAGATGCAATAACGCTGAGCAGATGCTACAGTGGTTAGTTATTTTTTAATACTGACTATTTGGTGTATGTGCTTTTTCCCTGCTTCGGTGGCTCTGTGTTCTGGTAGTGCGAGTTCGCAGCTACGATTGCCGACCTTGCTGATGTTGTTGCCGGATTTTCCAACTTCACGGATATGTCTAAACTAGCGGAGGTATATGACAGCGTCCTTGCAGTTGGGGAGAGGATCGAAATGAGCATTCAACAGGCCAAAGTCTTCAACCACAGAGAGCGCCTTTTCGGAAGAGATGTGACGGACTACACCTCGTTAACAAAGATTCAAAAGGTTAGCTAGATGCGCATTAGGTCCAAATGCCTTCCTTGGAAAGCAGGATGGGGTCTTAACTACTTCGACAGGCAGTTTTGGCAAATGTGCAGGAATTCGAGCCGTTTTCAACCCTATGGCAGACAGCCTATCAGTGGAACGTCACGCGGAACTCGATTTACACCGTTTCTTTCGAAAGCCTAAGCGGTGCAGATATTGAGAAGCAGGTCAGGGTACACTTATTATTCCGCAAACGCAATTCAGTAACTTGTCCGACGATAGTAAACGTCTGGACAGCTAGATGATACTACCTTGTGAAGCCCTTACACAGTTAACAACTACACGGGGAAAGGCCCTACCAATATTCCTTTCATTTGATGCAGGTATACGGAGGGATAAAAGCGCTTAAACGGGTGGAGAAAATACTGCAAGAACGCGGCCTTCCAGATGTATTCGCCAAAGCCTCGCAGGTTACGAACGAGCTTACCGAGTTCAAGCCACTGGTCCCTATCATTGTTTCCTTAAGAAATGACGGAATGCGCGAGCGACATTGGAATAAAGTGAGTATTCACCATGCTGGTGACACCCTGCAACTCTTGGAATAAGGTGAGCATTCACCATGCTGGTGACACCCTGCAACTCAGCACAGCTTAAGAGTTGCAGGGTGTCACCAGCATGGTGAATGCTCACTTTATTCCAATGCCGCTCGCGCATTCCGTCAGAGCTAGTTATAAACTAGTCCAAGCCCCACGCAAAGTGTAGCTTTTGAGCAATTATTATTTTTCTCACCGCCTCAGCTTTTCGAGCGCATCGGCGAACCCCAACTAGACGACAGTGCCAGTCTTACCCTAGGTGCCCTGTTGAACAAAGGCATTGCAGAATGCACGGACTTCGTAGTGGAACTGGGGGAGCTGGCGACTAAGGAAAGCTATCTCGAGAAGGTCAGCAGATCCAAGCACTTCCAGCCCCATCGGTGGACCATGGATACCCGCCGGATTAGTGCACTTTGACAATGCAATTGGTGGCACCCTAACGATGTGCAACTCCTGTCAGTATATATCTGTTATGATTAGGCCCTTCAAGCGATGAAAGCCGATTGGGAGCATGTCAAGTTCGATTTTCCTGAGACATACAAGGACACGGATACCTACATCCTGAAAGGCACAGAAGAAATCGTTGCATTGCTTGACGAACATATTATGACCACACAAGGACTGCAGTTCTCAATTTACAAAAAGCCATTGGAGAAGGAAATTGATGAATGGGCAACTCTCATTATGACGGTATGTGCAAAACTGTCCCTCTCACCCCTTACTGTTCTTCTGAAAACACCGTGGGAGATACCAACGAAACCTCTGTGGGGTTGCTTTTTTCTCGTATCACAGGCGTCCGAAACCCTTGACGAGTGGCTCAAGTGCCAGAGAGCCTGGTTATACTTGCAACCCATCTTCCACTCACCAGACATACCCAAACAACTTCCAGCGGAAACAAAGCGGTATAACTGCACAAGCCGCTAATGCGGGAAGCTCACTGTGTGAAATTTGTGTTGAATAGCCCAGTGCGGATATGGCAAGGTAACCTGGTCACCTGCAGTTTTGAAGCGCCACTGGTTTTTTGGTTCAGCTTTTTCACAGTGGATACTGCCTGGAGGGTGCTGATGCGACACACCTACGAGGAGCCTCTGGTCTTGACAGCCTGCTCAACTCCGGGTCTTCTGGACAAGCTCCGCGAGAATAACCGACTACTAGAACGCGTGCAAAAAGAATTGCAATCATATCTAGAACTAAAGCGTAGCCAATTCGCTCGATTTTATTTCCTTTCAAACGACGAACTACTTGAGATTTTGTCGGAGACGACGGATCCGCTGAAAGTTCAGCCATTCCTATGCAAGGTTTTTGAGAACATGAATGAGCTGGAGTTTTCTTCAGACCTTGTGGCCACTGCGATGTTCTCTGCAGAAGGTATGTGACGTGCAAGCGCCTATGAGCTGCATCAGAAATTTTTCTCCGGTTAGTGCAAAAATTTGAATTACACGTTCCATGTTTCCTGCGCGTTCAGGAGAAAGAATGGAATTTGTCAAAGGCCTCGTAACTGCAGGCAGAGGCGTTGAGACGTGGATGCAAGACTTAGAGAAGATAATGAAGTTGTCAGTGAGAGAATGCCTCCACAAAGCCATACTTGACTATCCTATTTCGGAGCGGACAGCATGGTGCACGAAGCATGCTGGACAGTGTGTCCTGAATGGAAGCCAGGCACACTGGACAGCTTTAGTAGAAGATGCGATCCAAACTGGTCAACTTAAGAGCCTCATGGAGAAGCAGACACAGCAACTCTTGGATTTGGTAATTGGGGAACACACCAGTCCTGTCTTGACAGCAACCGTAGACAATGTTTAGCACACTTCTTGATGGGCTTATGCGAAACAAGCCGTGTGGCAAAGAAAAATACAGCAGCAGTCGAGTATCTTATACTTGATCTACATTGTCGTCTCAAAAGTGGTGAGAAGCCACATAGCTCTTGTGAATACATATGCAGTAGCTTTTGCCTAGGTCCACTGTTTGCAGGTTGCTCTCGTCCGTAAAGGGCTTAGCTCTATGCAGAGCATTACCATCGGGGCGCTTATTGTTATAGACGTCCACGCCAAAGACATTGTCCAGCGCCTCTGGAAGGAAGAAGTATCCAGTGTGGAGGCATTTGAGTGGATTGCCCAGCTGAGGTATTACTGGAGAGATGACAATTGTTGGATTCAGTGTGTTCAAACGGACTTCCCTTATGGATATGAATACCTGGGCAACACATTCAGGCTTGTGATAACTCCACTTACAGACATGGCCTACATGACGTTGCTCAGTGCTCAGCAGCTAAACCTGGGTAAGTAGCCTGAGTGCACTTTCTTTTTCGTCTTGGTTTATTAAATATTCGCCTAATAGCTTCCGGCTCCCAGAATATCAAAGCCTAGCATTTCTTGGTAGTTGCACGGGTGAGAGTGTTGTCTTAGGAGGATCACTGGCAGGCCCTGCAGGAACTGGGAAAACTGAAACAACAAAGGACTTGGCCAAAGCCTTGGCGACGCAGTGTGTCGTTTTCAACTGCTCGGAAATGATGGACTTCATAATGATCGCAAAATTTTTCAAAGGATTGGCTTCTTCCGGGGCCTGGTGCTGCTTTGATGAATTTAACCGCATCAACATAGAAGTAAATGCTCTAGCGAGCTTCCTGCATGCACGCTTCACTTCCGTAGCTAACCTTAACTGCAAAGGAAGAGAAGCATGCCAGAAAAAAAAAAGACAAGAGATGACGGATTTTCGAATTCCCGCAGGCGACCATCTACGTTGCGTCCTCCTCTGCAGGTCTTGTCCGTTATAGCACAGCAGCTTGTAGTGCTTTTCGGGGCAAAAGCTCAGCTGCAGGGTTACGGGACGACTCTGGAGATTGATTTTGAAGATTCGCGCATACTTGTGGAACCAACGTTTAATGTGTTTATCACCATGAACCCTGGATACGCCGGCAGGACTGAACTTCCTGACAATCTAAAATGTCTTTTCAGGCCTATGGCCATGATGGTGGGCAAATAATGTGTTATGCCCTATGACTATTCAGGGGACGTGCCCATTCGTTCTTAAAAGGATTGCCCTTTAGACCACCCCGGCGTTGCTCACAACTGCTGGTTGACTTTATTTCTGTTGATACAGTCGCTCCATCGACATCGACGGGTGCATTTGCGCTCAGGTTCCAGATTACTCGATGATCGCCGAAATTATGTTGTATAGCTTTGGATTCGACCAAGCCAGAGAACTAGCAACAAAGATGGTGGCAACATTCAAGCTGTCGTCAGAACAACTGTCTTCTCAAGATCACTACGATTACGGCATGAGGGCTGTTCGGTCGGTTATCAATGCTGCCGGGGTCCTGAAAAGGAAATACAGTACCATGGATGAGCAAATGATTCTCCTGCAGGCATTAAGAGATGTGAACGTTCCAAAGTTTCTGTCTCATGACCTCCCGCTGTTTGAAAATATTATTGCTGATCTATTCCCCGGTGTTGAAGTACCCCGTGCCGACAACCAAGTTCTTCAAGAAGCACTCTTGCGCCAATCGGAGGTGCTAAAGCTACAGCCGGTGGAGCCCTTTATGAGAAAGGTGATGCAGCTGTACGACACCGTTCAGGTCCGCCACGGCCTCATGCTCGTAGGCCCAACAGGAGGAGGCAAAACAAGCAGTTACCGTTTGTTAGCCGCCGCCATGAGCGACTTGTATAAGAACCCAGGATTTGCAAAGGTGAGGCGAGAGAACCTGGTCTTCCATTGGGGCGTTTTTTCGAATCCACAACCCCGGATTCACTGTTTAAGAGAAATCGACTTGAGCAAGAAACTGTTGCGCGTAGGTGCACGTGAACGTCCTGAATCCGAAATCAGTGACCATTGGGCAGCTCTACGGATGTTTCAACGAAACAACTCATGAGTGGACAGATGGCCTAGCTGCGGCACTCATTCGTCATGCCATCCGTGACACCTCCTCCGACCAGCATTGGATTATGTTTGACGGTCCTGTTGATGCTTTGTGGATTGAAAGCATGAACTCTGTTTTGGACGACAACAAGAAGCTGTGCCTGAATTCAGGAGAAATCATTTCCCTCACGAACAGAACGGTTATGATGTTTGAGGTAAGCGATGTAATGCGGAATGAAAGACCCGTTTTATTTCGTCATATCACCACTTCTCAGTAGAGCGTCCAGTGTCTAACAGATGCAGCTGTGCCAGTATTCGATTTCCACGTATAATGTACCCTTAATGGACGTCCTTGGTGCTGCTGTAGGTCGAAGACTTATCCGTAGCCTCTCCTGCGACAGTCAGTCGTTGTGGAATGGTATATATGGAGCCAGAAGTCCTTGGGCTTTCGCCTTTAGTAGCTTCGTGGTTGAAGTCCCTCCCTCCAACGTTTAAAGAGACACACAAGGCACTCATTGAGAATCTTTCGAGCAGCATTTTCCCAGGGGGAGTTGCGGTTCTTAGGAAACAGTGCAAGGAGGTTGTTTCAACGGTAAACACCAACCTTTGCACATCGTGCCTGCGCATGCTCGGCTCCATCTGCTCTCGCTACCGTCCAGTAGACAAGCCAGCCGATTCTGAAAAAGGCGACGCCCTGTATGGACGTCTCCCTGCGGCATTTATCTTTAGCTTCGTCTGGTCATTTGGCATTACTGCAGATGGTGAGCATTACCACTGGTTCTTACAGCGCTAGAGGACTAAGCCATGCGCATGCCTGATTCATCACAAAGCCGGCACGAAGGCTGCTTTCGTTGGCTTTTCGTCAGGTTCCGGCAGAAAGAAAATAGATG
Organism: Eimeria sp. OTU-X; assembly: GCA_904066255.1. Taxonomy (NCBI): domain Eukaryota; phylum Apicomplexa; class Conoidasida; order Eucoccidiorida; family Eimeriidae; genus Eimeria; species Eimeria sp. OTU-X. The sequence goes on along the minus strand of CAJFCX010000073.1, from coordinate 23,845 downwards.
ATTGGCTCCAAAGTCGCGTGCAAGAGCTCGGGCTTGATATTGGAAACTTGGGTGCTGGATGCAGCCTCTACGATTTCTGCTATGACATTAATAGCCACCAATGGACCCCTTGGGGGGAGACAGTTCCTTCTTTTGTCGTCCCAAAAGGCGCATCCTATGAGAACATAGTCGTTCCAACCTTAGATTCTATCCGCTTGGCCCACGCTATTTCTACTTTGTTGCTTAACGGCCACAGCGTAATTTGCCCAGGCCCCACTGGGACTGGTAAGACAGTCAATTTGACTGATCTTCTGTTGTTGACTTTGCCGGAAACCTACGAAACGCATATTATGACGTTTTCGGCCCATACAAGGGTTAATCAGGTGCAGGTAAGTGTGATTAGTGCTCCACTCACTCCCGGTTGCCAGGCCACGAAGCTCCTCAGATATACACGGCGAACAGCAGAGCACCGCTACGCTCTTGGATCGTCACACCATACACATCCCAGAAACGACGCAGTTCCTGCTTACCTGGCCTGCATGTGACAGGACCTGCTGGAAGCAAAGTTGGAAAAGAGACGCAGGGGCGTTTTCGGCCCACCAGCTGGCAAAACATGTATATTTTTCATTGATGATCTAAACATGCCGCGGAAGGAAGAATTTGGAGCTCAGCCTCCTTTAGAACTCTTGCGGCAGTGGTAAGCATTATAAGCTCCTCGCAGAGGCCCTGACAAGAACGTCTACGGTTGTTGCTTCGTTGCACTCGGTCCGTAGAGCTACCGCCCTACGCGTTGTTCAGGTTTGACCACAAAGGGTGGTATGATCGCAAAGGTTTGACCTTTCAAGAAGTTGTGGACGTGGGTATGGTTGCGGCCATGGGACCTCCAGGAGGCGGGCGCAACGAAATATCAGCTCGTTTGTTGAGGCACTATTGTGTTCTAGCATATGACGAGCTTCAGCGGGCTTCAATTGCAACAATCTTCCAGACACTCAACAGGCATTGCTTCCAGCAGTTTCCGCCCGATATTCAAGTGAGCCTTGCACATTACTTGAGTAGATGGAGTACAACACCTTTGTTGTTTGTTGCATCCTACTTGTTTGTATGTTGCGGAAGCTGCAGGCCTTCACATGCCTGGTAGCTCACAGGGCCGTCAGTGCTTTTGTAGGCGGCATTGTAGTTTCACTCTAGGGTGTGGAAGTGACCTTCATGCGAATCGATCTCTATACATTAATGTACTTTTTGTCTAAGTGTTTTCATTTGCCTCCAATTCAGGCTCTGACGGATCCGTTGGTGTTCGCGACAATTGACCTCTATGCAGAAGTCACGAAGACATTGCTTCCAACTCCAACGAAGTCCCATTACACGTTTAACATGCGAGAAATTTGGAAGGTGTTTCAAGGGCTTGCATTTCTTTCTTCAAAAGTTGTGAAGGAACCGGCAGCTGTGAGCAGCAGATAGCCTGGTCTGTACAGGGACATGTAAACTCACCTTGAAATAAATGTTTCGGCTCCAGAAGCACTTTTATCCGCCGAATAGTTTCACGATCTACTTCCTAGTTCATTACACGAATCAACACCGCTTCGGTGGCAAGCCAAGACGCGTGTGCTATCCCATAAACGCAGCTCTCCAAGGTCTTGCGAACATAATACACTTCGTACTTCGCCAGCAGACACAACATTTGCGAATTTGCATAGTTTCACCTTAGAGGTGAACCTCATTCAGTCACTGCAGTTTCCGTGAAGCTGTGAGAGCAAATGCCTTCTTGTTAAATGTTCTGTGCCGTACGGTCTGGGCTATTCAGGTAATCAGATGCTGGGTACATGAGACATGCCGCGTTTTCTGCGACCGGCTCGTCGACGATGACGACAGGAATTGGTTTTACGACCTCCTTCAGCGGCAAGCCAAACAAACGTTTGGCATCGAATTCAGCGACGTTAAGGAGCTGTCGTCAATGATTTTTGCTGATTTTGTTCAGCAGGGGTCAAATAGGTACTACTTGGTAAGAGCAGGATGTTTTGCACCCTAACGAAGCTATCGACGTGGCATAGTCGTACCCTGAGCTCAAGCCACTCACCTCCTGGAGCGCTTATGAAGCCCGCCTGTGTGTGCACTGACCATCATGACATAGGAGGTGTCTTCTGTGGAAAAGCTCAAGCAAGTAGTCGAAGATTATATGCAAGATTACAACAATACGTTTGCAGTTCCCATGCAGCTCGTGATGTTCAGTGACGCATGTGCCCATGTGGCGCGAATCTGCCGCGTACTCCGGCAGCCGTCAGGCCACGCACTTCTACTTGGAGTTAGAGGCTCAGGACGGCAGTCTCTCAGCCGTCTCGCCGCCTTCATCATGGAGATGGAGTGTTTCCAGATAGACGCTACCAAAGGTCCTTCAAGAGGACAGCTGCTCACCATCTCTAGAATTTCCATGCGTTGTTTTGGCGAACTGCCAACTGATTTGCATCTCATTTCTGTTCGATGTAAGCTCCTACCGCTTCTGTTCGTAGGCTATGGGATGGCGGAATGGAGAGAGGACCTGAAGAAGTGCTTTATGAAATCCGGATTGGAGGACAAGCCACAAACTTTCCTCTTCTGTGATTCGCAAATTCTTGGAGAATCCATGTTAGAAGACATTAACAGCGCGTTGAATTATGGAGACGCTCCAAATATCTACAAAAAAGAGGACATGGAAGAAATTATGAAAGTTTGTAGGTGAGCGATTTCTTTGCGTACTTTCCTCAAAGGTATCGTGTTCTCTGGGTGTGCTATGGGGGTTGGGTGCATCATCCGCGTTTGTCTTCAGGGTATACTGTAAGCAGCTAGGTGTCTCCCCAACAAAGGGAAATGTCTTCAATGCGTACGTTAAAAAGGTCAAGGCGAATCTCCATATTATTCTGGCTATGAGCCCCTTGGGCATACAGTTTCGCACTTGGCTCAGGATGTTCCCTTCGCTGACCAACTGTTGCACCATCAACTGGTTTTCCGAGGTAGGGGAGAGCTGTGATGAGAGCAGTTGCTAAGCGCATTACAGACAATTTTTATCCATGCCGCAGAAGCTGAGCAAACCCAGGGGGATGATTCGGTATTTTGCCTTTGCGCGAGTGCTGTTTCGGTTTCTCTGTAGTGGCCGGCAGAAGCTTTGATATCTGTCGCTCGCATGCAAATGGAAAAGTGCGAGATACAGCTTACAGCTCAAGACGAGGTCCTAGATGTTCTACAAGCTATGCATCGAGGTGTCCAAAATACTGCCACACGCTACAGGGAGGTGCTTGGCCGGGCCATGCATGCAACACCAACGACTTTCCTAGAATTGCTTTCAGCCTTTTTTCACCTTGTTAGCACTAAACAAGTAGAATTAGTGACCGTTCAAGAAAGATTTGAGAAGGGACTAAGAAAGCTGGAAGAAACAGCCAAGCAGGTGGCGGAAATGCAGGCTCAACTGCAGGAGCTCCAGCCCGTCCTCCAAGCTACCTCAGAGGAGGTGGGCTCGCTAGACAGCAGACAGTGCACTGGCTAGGTAGCCGTTTCGTGAGCTATGGCTGTAAAGTGTTGCTGCGCTGACCATTGTGACCTGTGGAGGTACCCTTGGCTACACAATGCGCTGCAAAAGGTAAGCAGAACGGATAACATATTCTCAACAAAGACTGTCGCGCAAGACAGCATTTCCCCTCATTCTCGTAATGGGCGCATTGATGAGTGGGTGCTATCTTAGGTGGAGAAAACGATGACTCAAATTCAACAAGACCATGCAGTTGCAGATGAGACAAAAAAAATAGTAGCCCGAGATGAAGCGGCCGCTTCGAAAAAGGCAACAGAAACTCAAGCTCTCAAGGACGATGCGCAACGGGATTTAGATGAAGCACTTCCAGCTTTAGAGGAGGCTGTGGAATGCGTTAAAAAGTTGAAGTCAGACCACATACGAGAGGTTAAAGCCTTATCCAAGCCTCCTTCCGGTGTGATTCTTACAATGGAAGCAGTGTGCATCATGTTTGGGGTACGCCAATAAGCTCTAGCTGTCACTTTCCACAGAAGCGCATATTCTATAAAGGCGCTGCTAGCACAGTTCCCCTTTTACTGTTCTTTTCTGTAATTTCAGGTGCCTCCAGTAAAGAAGCCTGATCCATCGAGACCTGGGTTGAAGATTGAGGACTACTGGGAATCGGCTCAACACAAACTCCTGAAGGACCCAAAAAAACTTTTGGAAGACCTCCTAAAGTATGACAAGGTGGGTATTACTAACCCGTTAAGCTTGCTGAAGCTTTTTCTAGTTGCACGAATATCAAGTGGCCAGAATCCTTCCAAGCTTCGTGTCTACCGTTCATACTAGTGTTGACCACGCGACAGTAAGCTTCATGCTTTTCATTAACATGCCATCGTCCCTTCCCAGGGTTTGAGCTTCAAATTGAGTCTATCCAGTCACATCTATCATCTGTCGAGCAGGATAATATTCCGGAAACTATTATAGCAACTATTGGTCCATATATTGACAGAACCGACTTTGACCCGACAGCCATCCGGAAGGCATCCGTTGCCTGCGAGGCCATTTGCATGTGGGTCCGAGCTATGTATAAATACTACCATGTTGCGAAGACTGTGGAGCCAAAGCGGGCAAAACTGCAACAAGCAGAAGCCGAGTTGCTGTTAACCACACAGAACCTCAACAAGACAAAGGCCAGACTCAGAGAGGTGGAGGAGAAAATAGAGCGCCTCGCTGCCGATTTTGCTCTTGCTGTCGAAAAAAAGGTGATGTACCCCACTTTCACGGTGGCTCATCAGCAGTCGCGCCTCCAAAGCATTTTGGCTCTGTGTCACTTACGGGTTCCATGTAGAGTAGAGTAGACAGGCCTCCCGCGTGCACCAAGCAACAGCTACGCTGGGAGGCGGCAACAACATGTCCAACGACATGACAGAAAATACAGCTACAATGCGGCCAACAGCTGGAGCAAGTGCATGAATTTTTATAGGGTGACACAACCTAAGTAACTGACAATTGTGGAAAGCTTCGTGGATGTACCCCTCAAAATAGTGAGACACTGCATCAAAAGAGCTCCACTAGACACTTCAACTGGGTGGCCTTACAGGAGCAACTCACCAAGGAGATTCAAAGCTGCCAGAAGAAAATACAGAGGGCAGAGCCCCTTCTGCTAGGACTCGCGGACGAAAGGCACCGCTGGGGAGAGCAGGCCTGCCTCTCTAAGGAGCTCCACAGCTATGTATCTGGTTAGTAGAGCCGCGCTTTCATACTGGAAAGTCCAGCAGGTCCCTGAGACAAGGAAAGTATCTCTGGACATTCGGTCTGTTTTTGCTTTATCTGCGTAGGCCATGCCCTCATCAGTGCAGGGATGTTAACGTATGCTGGACCGTTTACAGCAGCATATCGTGGAGAACTGGAAACTCAGTGGTCGGACCTGCTTCGCCTGCACCAGCTGCCCTTCCAGCCATCGTGTGGACTCAAACAGTTTCTCGGTATGTCTCCGGAAAAGCGCAAGGACTGGTACGGGGTTGTTAAGCTGTGGCAAATCTGGATACGTGGTCTCTTGACGATCTGATATGCAGGGGATCCTGTAACTATTCGGCAATGGACCCTGTGGGGGCTACCAAATGATGAATTATCTATTCAAAATGGCATAATCATGGACCGGGCGAGGCGTTGGCCCTTAATGATTGATCCGCAGGTGCGCTTACCGTATCACTGCATCGCACATGATATGTTGGAGTGCAAAACGCTCCTTAAACTGTACGCATGGCGCCTCCACTCACTTCAAGCTGATGTGCTTGTATCACCGGAGGTGTGATCGCGTACTTGTCTACCACAGGGGCAGGCAAACCGTTTTATTAAGCGAAATGGCAAGGCCACTGAAACTGGCTTCGAAGTACTGAAGTTGTCTGACACCACTTTCATGAGGGAAATTGAGCTTGCCCTTCAGCTGGGGAAATGGGTCCTTATTGAAAACGTTCCAGAGACTCTAGATCCAGTACTCGACCCAATACTTCTCCAGCAAAAGACGAAGAGTGGCTCGGGTGAAATATAAAGGCACTGCTGCAGATGACTTTGTGAGTCAGGCTGCTCACATGGCCCTGGGAATTCCGTTGTATGTTTGGCTGTCATGGCCTGTGTGTTGTGTGCTGAAGGCTACACCATTAGACTGGGAGAAAAATCTATCCCATGGGGAACCTCTTTTAAACTTTTTCTGACCACAAAACTTCCAAATCCAAAGTTTCCAGTTGATATATTTGTCAAGACAACGGTCATTAATTTTGCAATCACCCCAGAAGGTGGCGCTGCACGAAGTGATAGAGGGTTTTGCACGTCAGGCTTCTGCGGAGACTGCAGCCAGTTCCTCGTACACCTCACCTACTGCACGAGTAATGCGTCCGGGAAGTTTAGAAGGTAGTCTAACTAGTAGTAGTGACCCCTGTCTGGTTCAGGCTTGGAAGATCAAATGCTTGGGCTTGTAGTGACAAAGGAAGCACCCCAGCTCGAAGAGCGAAAAGCTGCTTTGGCACAGAGTAATGCCGATATGCGGCGTGAGTTACAAGACTTGCAGGACAAAATCCTCCAGGTTATGTCGCAGTCGCAAGGGAACATCTTGGATGATGAAGTTTTGTTGAATACCCTAGCTGCATCCAAGCAGACGTCTGAGGAAATCCAAGAAAAGGTTCAGGAGGCGGAACTGACAGAGCGTGAGATTGACGAGGCACGGTATGTTGCTCAGCTCTATTTCCCTTTGTTTAAGGTAAATATCTGCATTAACCCAAAAACCGCAAGGGGTACTTACAAACATTACAAACATTTCTGTTCAGGCAGTGCTACAGGAAAGTAGCAGCCCGATGTAGCCAACTCTTCTTTAGCCTGGTTGAACTGGCGTGCATTGAGCCTATGTACCAGTATTCTCAGCAGTGGTTTCAAAACCTTGTTTCGATTGGCATCAGCGAGGTGAGGATTTCGGTTGTAATGAAAAGCCTGCCAGTGTGGTATGACCTCTCCGCAATTCGCATCCCATTGAGCTTTGTCATCCTCGCAGTGGAAGCCACGCCTTCGAGGTCCCCAGCATGCTATGCAGACTTTCTTGCTTTCTTAAGCTGCCCAGCAGCGACTACAGCCCACATCGCCATCAACAGGGACAAGCATCTTCGTTTGTGTGAATGCATTTTTCTAAGGCCCCCACAACTCCAAATGTCGAGCAGCGAACTCAGTTGCTCGTGGACCACCTTTCCTATTTGGTGTATCAAAACGTGTCTAGATCCCTCTTTGTGAGGCACAAGCTACTGTTTGCGTTCTCTCTCAGCTTGCGAGTGAGGCTCAATTCCTACAGCGGTATTCCAATGGATATCTTTAGAGTATTTGGCAAGTACAACAGCTCCAGGGCCACAGCTCTGTTTTGCAGGGACGTAACTTTAGAGCTCCTAATTGGTTTTGTGCACTTGCGCTTGTTGGTGAGATATGCGCTATTTCATATATATCCGGAAACTATTTGGCTGGACAGGTGCAAGCGAAGACTCCAGTGGATCCTGCAGAGCTGCGCTTCCTATTGACGGGTACTGTAGCTGCCTCAGGCAACAAGCAAAATCCCATATCCTGGCTCACAGAGAAGCAGTGGCAGGCAATATGCGAGCTTTCACATCTACCTGCTTTCGATGGGCTGGACGAATCGCTGGAACAAGAAGAGGAAGGTTTTCGACGGATTTTTGATTCGCTGGAAGCCGACCAGGAACCACTACCTGGCCGGTGGCAAGGCCTGAACTCAATTCAGGTAAGCTTCTGTAGACGAACTGATGCAGATAACTATTCGCGTCGTAATTGTGTACGGACCCCTCTATTCAGGGAATAAGAAGGCATGGTAGTTGCTAGTGGTCGACTGCGCCCTCTTGCGCTTTTCAGAAAATGTGCATCCTCCGGATTCTCCGCATGGATTCCTTAACAGCTGCAGCAAGCAGCTACGTGGCTTCGGAACTGGGGGCTCGTTTTCTAGATCCTCCGCCATTTGACTTGGCCCAGTGCTATAAAGACTCCACCTCTCAAACGCCATTAATTTTCATTCTATCACAAGGCTCCGACCCCGTGTCTGAGCTCCATAGCTTCGCAAGAGAGATGAAGATGAGCAGGCGGTTCGAATCGATTTCATTAGGTGAAAATAAAGCACATACGCTTGGCTTCCGTATTAATCCGTGACAGTTTCGCGCTTTCTCAGGTCTTTGTAGCTGCGTGGGGTCTCGTTTTGCGGAGGCGTGTGCAACTGCATATCATTGCAGCCACGTTCTCCCCTTGAGCGTCAGCGTAAGTGGACCTGTGTGTCTTTAGGACAAGGCCAGGGGCCCAAAGCAGCGAAGCTTATTGAAGAAGGATGCAGTCGGGGAGGATGGGTACTTCTGCAAAATTGCCACCTTGCTTCTTCATGGATGAGTGAACTTGAACGCATATGTGAGCAATGGAATCCCGAAGAAGTACACCGGGACTTTAGGTAGGCCACATTAAAGCCATGGATAGCGCGCACCCTCCAGCTGATGCAGGCGTTCCCTCCAGTAATTTCATGTTGCCTACTATGCCCAAATTCCAACTGCATTCCGGAGAATGGAATGCATTACATGTATTCGGTGCGCATGTGCATGTGCTAGGTTGTGGTTAACTTCCATGCCATCACCATCGTTCCCAGTTTCCGTCCTACAGAACGGAGTGAAAATGACTAATGAACCCCCGAAAGGGCTCAAGGCAAACTTGCAGCGCCTCTATGCCGGGATAGACAACCGACAGCTCAACACAACACAGCATCCTTCCCATTTCAAAAAACTGTTTTTCGCTTTTTGCTTCTTTCACGCGATAGTGCAAGTAGGTAAACCAAGGCAGCGCGTCTCTGCTTCGACTTTATGGCTGTCTTGTACACGACCTCAATGACAATGTTAAACAATCAACCGGCCTCAATGACAATGTTGCAACCGTTTGCATGGCAAATTCCCATTATGATCATCTATGATGAGTTAGATGATTGCGTGCAAACTAGGAACGCCGACGTTTCGGGCCAATCGGATGGAACATTCACTACGAGTTTACTCAAGATGACCTTGTCGTGTGCCAAAGGCAACTAAAAATTTTCCTTGACGCAAGCGACAACATCCCTTTTAAGGTGCGTGAAGCTCGCGTGTTCCAACAGACATCGAATATTCAGTACGACCTGCACATCAGGGCCACATATGAATGCCATGAGAATATAAATATTCGCATAATATGAATATTATGCGAAAGAAAGCGGTAAGTCCGGCTGTTGTCTTCTATCAGGTTCTTCGCTTCCTCGGGGCTCGGATTAACTATGGTGGACGTGTCACTGATGCAAACGATAAGAGGCTCATTGATTTCATCCTCCACACCTACTTGAACGAGCGGCTTATTGAAGAGGTTAGGCGTGTCTTGTGTGCAGGGGAATCCTTTACTTTCACCCGACGGTATGGGTTGGAGCAAAAGATGTGTGGGAGCCTGTCATGCTGGATTTTCTCTCTCAGGGTGCAGCTTACAAGTTTTCAAACTCGGGAATTTACTACTGCCCTGATGAAGAGGACGTCGAAGGCTTCCAGAAATATATTGCATCATTGCCCGCAAATGCCCAGCCAGAAGTATTCGGCCTCCATGAGAATGCAAGCATAAACTGTGCCCAGATGGAGGGGAAGGTATGCCATCCATTCGAGTGGGAGGATTTCATAGCGGTGCTTAATCACACAGTTGATCCAAAGGTTTTTCTCCGTAGGAGTGAAACTCGTCAGCATTGTCACACTTGCTCTTCGTGCATTTGTGGGGAACTTCCGTGTGAATTGATTTAGGAGCTGCTAGACGGCATATTGTCCATGGCACCACGAAGTAGTTCGGCTGGTTCGACGTGCCGGGAGTCTGCCATTTCCGAACTCGCTGCTCATGTGCAATCTCTTCTGCCAGACTTATTTGACGTAGAAAGTATTCAACAAAAATATCCTACTCGCTACGACGAATCCATGAATACTGTGGTGGTTCAAGAGGCCATTAGGTGAGTGGCCTACTAAATCTGCTACTTATATATCTATTGTCGTGTTTCAAAGTGGTGCTATAAATAGCTGTACATAGTGGACAAGGGCATGAGGAAGGGTACCGTGGTGGGCCCTGAATGAATTTGAGTGGTGCCAATTCTGTATGGCGTTCAGATACAATGGATTGCTAACCGTCATGAATAAGACAATAAAGGACCTACAGCTTGCAATACGGGGGAGAATAGTGATGACAGAGGAGTTGGAGAAGATATCAGCCGCTCTCTTCGATAACCAGGTCCTGAGGTGGCACAATACTGCTTCGAACATGCGGTTGTCGCATGCCATCGAAACCAGGCTTGGTGACTTAGAGGAATCATTAAATTGACTGTTTTATCAGAATAAGTGTAAGAATATCGTTCTCCTCCATTGTGATTTTGCAGGTTCCGAAAGTGTGGTCCGATAAAGGCTTCGTCTCAATGAAGCCTCTAGGCTCGTGGCTTAAGGACTTAATGGCGAGACTTGATTTCCTTAACACTTGGGTCGGCCAAGGGCCACCGAAATGCTACTGGATGTCGGGATTCTTTTTCCCTCAGGCAAGATGACTTAGAGCTGCGACCGAAATCTGCCAAAATTTAGTAGGGAAGAGCCAGCGCGGGAGACTGTAGAAAAATATATGTTAGTTGCGCGCAGGCGTTCTTAACAGGCGTGCTTCAAAACTATGCACGAAAATACCGCGTCGCGGTCGATAGACTTTCGTTCGCATATACTGTCCTTAAGGCCACAGACGGATCGACGGTAGTAGAAGCTCCAGAGGACGGATGCTTTGTTCATGGTATTTTCTTGGAAGGATGCCGATGGGATGGAGACAGAGGAACGCTGGTAAGCGACAACCGTGGTCTTTTCTGAGTAAAGAGCGACTGATATGAGCCTTAGAACTCTCCTAGTAGCAGGGCAGTTTTGTATGTATGGTGGTAGCACGTGACATTACAGTTCCAGCGGGAGCAAAGCTGGTAGGCTCCCACAGGTATTTTTATCTCTATGCAGGTGCCTTCACGGCCTAAAGTGCTCTTTGAGGAGCTTCCGGTGGTGTGGTTCTTACCCCAAAAAGATCGGGTGCACGCGTCTACAACCATTTATATGTGTCCTTTATACAAGGTACCTAGTCGCAAGGGGACACTATCCACAACAGGACACTCGACGAACTACATCACTAGCATTGAGCTTCCATGTTTTGACCCCCCTGACGTGCCTATCAAAGCTGGGGTAGCTGCACTTCTAGCACTTCAGGATTAGGGCATTAACTGCCAATCGTGGTTAATATGCCTGTTATGAATCGAATTTGAAGTTCCCCATGAGGGATCAGTGGGAAGCTCGGGCACCCCACTACTTAGATGCAATTGTTAGGCTTCTATGCCTTGGAACCTGCCATGTAGACACGCAGAAGAGAAGCCCCAAAAGGGAAAGAAAACCTAGGAGTACATAGCAAACGGGAACAGTATTGCCTGCGATATGTGTTTGGTTAACTAAGGGACCTCAAATATTATTTTTTAAGAAGGGATATAATAATTTTTGGCTTTGCCGCATTCGGGTGTTCCCTATCCTGATCTAGCATGGTCTTTGTACAACTGCACAACCACTACAATGGTACTCAGAGTGGATATTTCGACATGTTCGGCAGAGAAAACCAATAATAGTAGTAGTAGTATATTGGGCCAGACTAAACATGGCAAAAGGCTCTTAGACCAAGTGGGCTCTCCAGTTACCCGGGGTCTGTAGGACTGGAGGTGTTGCCCAGGCAGCGGGGGTCATCAGTGGATTATCACCATTAGTCTCCCTCTATTGGAAGGATTGGACCCAGGATACAAAGTAGGTACTTTCTTTAGATATTTCAAGGTTATATTGACGGTTGTTAGCCGAGTGTAGACTATTCCGATAAATCGCATGGGGTACGCACGGGTCCGACTGCAGAATACAGCTCAGCACCGTTTCACTGTTGGCGGTGTTGAGTTATTTGCTCACAGGGCGCACTGGCGAACGATGTTGCCAAGTGCGTCTAAAGGGGGCGCTTAAACCCTTGTACGGCCCCTGTAGGCAAGCGGTTTACAGGCAAAAGTTCAAAGCAACTGTTTTGCTCTGTCCCTACATGCAGCTACAAAGGCTTGTTTATGCTTGTATTTAAGGCTAATTTGCACCTTGAGTTGCAGCAAGGTGCGCTACAAGTCACGTCAGGGCGCCTCCTCTCCCATTGGTCTGGGCGCTTGTGCCGCTGAGCTCAGAACTCCAGGAGACTGGGGAGTCAGGCCACTTGCATTGAAGGCGCTCTTGTCCTAACTATTTGGGTTCCATTGTAACTCTTACTTGCCCGTGAAGAAGATCCAGGATCCGCATTACCGGGCAGTACCACACGGGCGACCGATAATCCGCGGAACACCTAAAGCGTTGAGGTCATGATAATCCCCATGCCCCCAATTAAGCGTATTTTGTCATTTTGCATATAATATAATACGATTTGCGCGACGTTATGATCCAGCGCGGTGGGTGTGCAAGACGTTACGAGCTGCGTCCCGCTCAGTTTTATCGGGCATCTGTGGGAAAGGGAACTGTTGAGTAGCCACAATAAGGAGGAGTTGTATAGCAAGCAGAGGAAAACAGGAAAGTTCAAAAGTAGATGGAATCTACTGCGTTTGTATGTATTTCAGGCGTCTATTTCAGGCGTCAGCGGGATCACTGGCTGACGGGACTGCTGTCGCATGCGTGAGGTGGAGTCACATGCAAGATAGCTCAAATGTAGCGCTATGCATACTACGTTCGTATCTTCCTGTGTATGCAAAAATTGGGAGCCTATATCGACAGTCACGTTAACAGTTAGTTAGTAGCTTTCCTTCTAGGTTTCTTGTATGTGGCCGGGGAGACCCTTTCTCCCATGGCAGGCAGAATCCCACAGCAGCACCCGAACTTGCCAGGTTGTTTATAAGCTCCCACTGCAACGCGGTGTCTGCGGCATTATTAAGGCGGGAGGAATAATGTCGCAAAAGTCCACCCGTGCAAATAACTTACACAGTAGGGAAGGCCTAGTCTGTGTGTGTAGAAATTGTTGGTTAGAGCAATTCTAGATGACGTCTCTACACTGCGTCATCCTGCTAAAGGCTGCCACCTCCTCGGTTGACCAGGGGGTCAGCGGGTCAACGGCAAACGCGCAGCGCACTGAACAGCACACGTACTGTTGGTGCCAGTGACAACTGCACCTACAATAAAGGAAAGATGCCCCAACGCTGCACAAGCAACGAGGCGTAGCCAGTGTTTTAAAGAAGATTCAGGCGAAACCGCCTAGTATGGAAGGCGCCTTCAGTAACAACAGACTGGCCTATTAGTGTTGAGCTTCGAAGCGTTTTGACTCGCGTACAAGGCAGCTTCCCCACTTACGGGTAGCCGTTTTCGAAATTGAAACGATAGAATTCGCACGGGGTCATGGCCGAGATGTCGCAGACTTCTAATCAGGAGCCCAGTGGTGGGAGGCGAGGAACTAAACGGCAACGGAGGAGGTCCGATGGCTTGTCGCCACGGGAAGTTATGCCGCTCGCACACCAGCAAACGTCTGATCTCCACACGGCACAATCGGCATTGCTTCCAGGAGTTCGCACTAGACGCTTAGCGACGAGTGGACAAGATTACTCTCAGAGGCGAGGCCAGAATGAACAAATGCGTCGACATGAGCAGCGTACAAGTACTCAACGCCGTTCTGTTCGCCGGCACCTACAACTGCGCCAGCGTCAATCCCCAGAGACCACATCAGGAACGTGCGAAACCCCAAACAACGCGGCACCCAATGCACCTAGCACACAAGAAGGGCCTACGGCAGATGCTCAGTGGAGGCAGGACACCCCAACCAATGCGTGCCCCGAGGGGCAAGCAACCAGAGCATCGACCAGGCAACGACGAAGAGCTGCAGGCTCACGTGGTCCTTGTGGAAGCACAAGAGCTTCCTCTTGCCCGATGGAACCTGTAGAGCCCGACGAACCAGTCTGTGTACTCCGCAGTAATGCTGACCCGCCAAAAGACCCCAGTTCACTGGTGTTGGAGGGCAGTAGCATACCTGCATTTGATAAAATTTGGGTTGAAGAGGAAGAAGAGGGCAAACAGCTGCTAAATTTACTAGACAGAGCCCGCTCTGCTTTGCTTGAGCCACTTTTCGATTTCCCTGCTCAGCCCCAGCTAAACTGGAAACCTTCAAGCAACGCTTGCTTAACGGGCACGCTGGGATCCTCGGAAGCATTGGACGAGCCAAGCGTGTGGCTTAGTGACACCAATGGAAGCATCTCAACCCTGAGAGTCTTCAGTGGCGCTGCTTATCTTTCGCATAAGCACATAGCTGCACTGTCTCAAACAGCAGCTGGTGTGTCATAATCTTATTGCACTTTATACGAGAGTAGTTCAGGACGCTAAACAGTATATGGGACTGTTGATCCAAGCAGGCTAATGCTGCGGCACGAAAATGGCCCATACTATTACAGTTGCTGATTGGTGATACATTACTTTGTTACTGTGTGTTTCAGGTTTGCACGCACTGCTGCAGTCACCAACGGCGGCCCGCTGGCACTTCCTTTTTTTTTGTTGCCTTTTGATTCGAAGCGCTGTTTCTGACCGTCTGCGCTATGGGCTTCATGCGCAAGCAGAAGCAAAGCCTAGCATAGGGCCACTGGACTTTGTGGTTCAGTGTGTGAAGGCGTGGAAGTCATACACATTGGCATTGTTGCTCTTCAAATATCTCTACGCAAGGGGCTCCGAAGCTCTCTCGCAGCAACAGCCTGGATGCTTCAGTAACCCTGCGAAGTTTGAAATGCATGCAGCAAATGCGTCAGAGGAGTCGCTGTTGGCAGCTCAAGCAGCCGGGATAAGAAGCGCCAAAGCGCGTGAAGCTGTAGCACGTGCAGCAATGAAGCTTCTATGCCAAGTTTCTACTATCGATGAGGCTGCTGTTGTCATTTTTGGGCGCTTTGTCAGCAGACTGCCCTATCCTCCAGTTGGCGCTGTGTAAAAGAACCATTGTGCTTTAAAAGTTGTCAAATACGTGGATCCTTAACTAGTCCTTAAAATACCGTTTGTTCAGTACAGAACCCATACCCTTGGTGCATGGCTTGTGCACATGGTGTCAGGCACTATGCGGGCTCGTGGAGGTGTTAAGGTCTCGAGTGTGGGGAGTAATCGATCAGTTAAGGCATGAGTGCTCCAGAATAATAATCGAGTCAGCATTGACAAGTTTCGTGCAAGCTGAAGTTGGCCATCAGCTGGATGGAACGAGATTGGTTGAAGAGCGTCAACAACCGGGAAATGCGTACGAGCCCTTCAACGAAAACCCCCATCTGCAACAGCAGCAGGAGCTTCAGCAGCAGTCAAAACATCCGGATGCTCTTCACCGTAATGTTCCATCCCAGTTGTTGAGCACTCCGGTGACGGAAAGTGGGAATTCTTGCGAACAGCAACAGGACCAGCTCCCCCTTAAACAGCAGGAAGGGAAAGAGGAGCAGCTGCTGCACGACGATGAATACGATGTTTATCTGGTAACTATCCTCTCTGCAGAGGCGAGTAACGCTTTGGCGCCTGTGGGTCGGCGGCAGATGCAACCGCAACTCGTCAAAGCTACTGGTCATCCCTCTGTTTGTGAAACCCAAGAAAGGATTCCAGCAACCACTCACCACGATACTTTCAAACAGAAAACCGCAACCCCAGAATGCGTGGATGCACACGAACAGCGCAGCCCACCAGTCTATATGGTAAGGCCAAACGAGGAGGAAACAACTCCCGTGTCACTGCTTGCTGGGCAAGTTGCAACAACAGGACTGCCAGCAGCAACAGCACAACTCCAATGGATCCGGGAGGCCCTGATTATGTTGAGAAGAATTGATGATCCACAGTACGTCCAACTGCAGCGCCGGAAGAAGACAGCCATGACTGCCGGAGCAAGTGCCGCTTCCCCTTCACCAACTCAACATGGAGGAAGCACACTCCTTCCAGAAGACACTGCAGATGCATCTACGGTGGCACCACTCTGCCCAGGTTCATACAAATGTGTCTTGCCTTCCCCGCCGAGGAGCAGCCGCTTGTTATATGTGATGTGGGTTGGTGTGGGTGGAGGGCCATGGGGAGGACGCTCAAATACGTGGTTTAACCATAGAAGGTGTGTCTCAACTGACAGAGACGACGCATCAGCCGCCGTGAACGGCATAATTGCAGCAGAAACAGGGAAAGCTGAAAATTGGGAAATGCATGTGCTAATCAGCTAACATTTTATGCAAAAATGAGCATCCGCTGCTCTTGATACAGGCTGACGATGATTTTATTCGAAAGCACAAATTTCATCTGCTTGCTTGCGAAAAGTGCTCTTGCACTTGGGCACTAAGTCCTTCACGTCAAGTCTTTTACTTGCGTTTTCAGGCAGTTATTGGAAGGGGTTGCAACAGCTCATGGGCAAGCAGCTGCTAAGATGATAGCTGGAAATGTGGAACTGCGAGCCTTTCTTCGAGCGGTGGAGGCGCTTGCAGCTGCAGAACGCTCTCTCACTGAAACTTGTTTCGGTGCCCCAGTAGGCACGTACTGGTACCTTCCATGCATGACCTTCACCGGGTGTCTCAAAAATATATTGGTGCATGGAAATGCAACAGTGTTCTGTTAGCTAATCCGTTTAGCAGCTGATAACGCTCTTCACAGCTGGGAGTATTTCGTGTTGTCTTTGTCGCCTTGTTTTCAGCTGATTCTGCGGTGCAGGTAGCTCGACAGGTCTTACTAAGGAAGTGTTTTCACAAAGTCATGTTGCTTCGACCCACTTTGCAGCAGCTGCTACGAGAAGACGACTGGAGTGGCAAGCGCCCACAATGCATAATTTAACCGTCATTTCTCAATATATGTATTGGGAGCGTCATGCCGGTATATGCGCCCGTCTTGTTTCCCCCCATCTGCTTTCGGGCTTCTCCTGTGCAGAATGCTGCAGTGGTGGTGCTGCTTTTGCACTGGGCGAAGGAGTGGCCAGAGTGTTTAGACAGCATTGCTCATCAACTGCGTCTGTATTGGTCATCATCGCTCAGCGATTCAATCCAGTAAGAATTTAAAAGAACGGTCGAAGCACCCCAGTCATGATTGTAAACAGAAGAGTTATCCCGGTGTTTCTTCAGTACAAAGGGTTGAAAAGCCTATTGCCAAACAGTAGTACTTTAGGCTTTTCGTACTAATTGCCTTCTGGTGCTGCTGCAAGCTCAGATGTGCATCTAAGCAGTGGGACCTCATATGCGCTGCTTGCCGGGAAGGGCAAGACGCTCTAAGTAGGCTACCACAAATTGAAGAGCCGTCGCATGTAGGCATCGGCAGTAGCATTCAAAATGGGCGGCAGCAAGAGAAAGGACGTAATACTGCATCCGACGCAGAAGACAAAGAGGAACATTTACGCACAAGCGCAATTACGTCGTCTTCAGCACAAACAGCAGTCTCAGGACAAGCAAGCCCAAGCTGTGATATTAAACCAAAAGGGCCAGCTCTACACTGCGACTTCTGTCCTCTGAGAGGCGAAATGCTCGTCCTGCTGCTGTTGCAATACCTCAAAAGATCCGAGAAACAGCTGATGGTGTTCTGTAACAATGCGCCAATCGCTATTGAGTCCCGGAACCAGGTATCTTACGTGACGTAAACAGCAGTCAGTTTCTTGCACATTAGCAACCCAGAGCAATCGTTGCTGCATGGTTTTAAGCCATTTGAAGGTTCCGCGGCCTGTAGTGTTTACAGAAGTAGCCATGCTCTCAATTTTTGAATCCCTGCCGCAGGCCTTTGACACGGTCGTGTCAAATCCGCAAGTGGCGAGGTGCTTAGCTTGTACGGCAGTTCCTACTGCCAAAATACTTACAGTTGAGGAGGCAGTAGCTGCGTATATGGACCTACAACTACGACGTGCTGCAGCTGCAACGTTGCCGACAAAGGACGGCCAGACGCCAGAAGCCAGCATCTGGGAAGTGCGTCTTCCTTGCATTATACGCTGTACAGCACAGAGCACAGAGCAGCAACGACCAGCATCACATCATCTGAGCGTGACTGAAAGGCACAAAAGCTCCTGTCCCTCTCTTTCAGGAGACTATAGCCCGCCTATGCTCTAGGCTGCAGTTCCCAGAACGTTTCCTGTCGGCATACGCAAGACTGCTAGCCCGCAGGCTCTTGCCAGAGTGGGTTACTTGGGGCCTTATCAGCAGGAATGGTCCCCTTGAGTGTGATACGCTTGTTAACCGTCTCGAGAGGATTCCGATCCATGTACGGCTGGCTCGAGCGCGCCGTGCGGCGGGGAACAATCATTGCGCATACCGGGCCTTTTTCGAAGACAGTGTCACACAAGATAGCCAGCGGGCAGTGGGCACCGTAGACGTCTTCTCTGGTGTAGCAGCAACAGTTTGTGCCTTAGAATTGAGAGTATGGGAGGCAATACAACATGCGTTTGAGGCCCGCTGCCCTGTCCCACCAGAAGAGCAGTGGCGTGTGCGACAGGTTATATCGGACATTGCTGCGGCAAGGGAGACTTTATTTCTGTACATGAGCCACGCACAACAAAAGCCGACTTCCCCTTGTCCCAGAGCCGCAGTGGTTTCTTCTGATGCAACCGCCGCAGAAGTGCCTCCTGCAGTGGAGGATGCTGAGACTGGCGCCGGCCAGCAGCTGCCGCACAGTACGGTGGTGGAGAAGGAAGATCATGCTACTTCCGAAGAGACCCTAGAGACCGAATGCAAGCCAGCTGCTTCAACAGGAGCTAAACTCGAACGAGCTTGTAGGTTCGAGGCCTTGGTTCTCACTAAAACAGCCTGGGAGATGTACCTCCCCTTTGGAAGCCCTGAAACACGAAGCCACCCCGTCAAGCCACCCGGCTCAGATGCCCTCCTAGGCCGGCTCAGCAAACTGTTGGTAAATGTTGGAGGACTCAATATTCCAAAAGAGCTGCATATGCACTTGGAGGTTGGTTTGCTCTCTGGGATCAGGGGTGTATTGTCCACTAACCACATGGCGCGCGTACTCTACTCACGTAACACCATTGATGTATAACCCTGCTTCATTTTTAGTAGTCTTGTAGCTAGCTTTGCTACGTTTAAGTTCTGTGCACAATAAATTGAGTAGGTCTTGTTTACCAATTCCACTGACGGTGCAGAAGTGCATACCAATTTGCTGCTAGCCTCGCCTGTGGCGAAGAGGAAAATATACAAGTACACACCTCACAACTGTTTTTATAGGTCATTTGTCTTTACAGGCATTTAGAAGCATGTACAAAACACACTTCCCCGAGCGGCAGCTTCTTTGGCTGTGGAGAGCGGGACATGCAGACATGACCGTCATCCTTCGTCAGCACCAGCAAGAGACTCAGCCTCTAGCTGAGATCTCTGCTGAAGTGCAAGCAGCGGACTTCCGCGTGTGCCTGATAACAGCGTTTGTACTGATACTCTTTAACGAGTACGTATTAGCGGCTGTTTGTAACGGCTAGTTGTACCAGTGACTCTGCTTCTTCAGAAAATAAAACTCAAATCGCCAGGTAGCAAAAGAAAAAGCCTGCAGTGAAAGGGGGAACAGCATTTATGAGAGGCCGGAAAGTTGCCGTTACAAGGAACTTCTCATGGACGCTTTCTGTGTTGTGATTTTGCCTATTGCAGAATTCCACTTGTTTCGGCGCAGACAACAGCGCAGTTAATTGGCCTTTCCACGGACGAATCCTCGTCTATCTTAAAAGGCCTTCAGACGGAACCGCAAAACCTTCTGGTATGCCGCTGACGCTCGCAGCCAGCTAAGCTCCTCCTTTCTTGTGGATGAAACCAGAGCACCGTAGTCCCTTCTTCCCATAAAGCTGGCAGGCAGGCCTACATCCATCGGTGTTCCAGAGTGACTCTTGTCTCTCCTTAGCGCAGGTCCTCAGGCGACGGCCTATCTTCGTTATTCTGCTTCAATGCAGAGCTTGACATTAAGCGTCTCCCTTGCGTAGTCAACCCTCTTGCAGTAAATTGAAACACGTTGTTTCGTTATTGCTATACGAATTTAATGACCTCTCATTTGTCATCGTCAAAGTGCACAGCGTGCTTGTTCTGCTCTGTGTGAACAATCGAACAGGCCGGAGGCTCTACAGAAAAGGGTAATGAACCACTGTCTCCACGGAGGGTACGCGGCCCACTGGATGCAGAAGAGAGAGCAAAGCTTGATGCTAAACTCGTGAGGATCTTCAAGCAACACCGTCGACTGACTCACCAACAATTGTTGCAGATTCTGCAAAGGTCTGCTGAGAAACCTTCCACAACAGGCGAACATGCTGATTGTTGCGGGTTGAGGCCGGAAGCTGTTAAGTCATCTCTTGAAGGTCTAATATCAAAGGAATACATCGCCAGAGACGAATCAGACCGGTATGTGCTTGTTTCGAACACTGTAGAAACCTGTTTGCTCCAGTTCCCCTCGTAGCAACCCAGGGTTTGCACTGCAGGTTTGCGGTGCAGGAACGTATACTTGTACATCCCGTGAGGATGTTCTGAAGGTTCCAGGGGAAGCGCACGTGGCTATTCCACTATTGCCACACTGTGATCCCATCGAATGCTATGCCTTGATGAGCAAGCCATTGCTCGCTAATTGAAAATTTGGTTTGCTCCGCTTCTGACCGTTAGGCAGAAATCTGTCGACCGAGGCCAACTATTTATATATTGTCAGGTGAGAACCGTCAAAAGGCCGCTCCACGCAAACTACCATTTTCTTGCGCCCGCTTGGCAGGAATCCATTCATGAATGTTCACCAGTGCAAGAGTGAAACTTCATTAGGTTGCTTTTCTTCAGACTAGATATTTAGTGCCAGCAGTACGATGAGCGCAGTCAACACCTAGTTAAAAGACTGTGCCATACATTATACCCGTGAACAATTATATCTCCGTCGTTACCATCTCAGCTGTGGCAGACCGGTTTGGATATGTGCGTCTGGTACCATGATGAAAAAGCACAGCGCGAAAATAAATGTATGTTTATTTCACTGCGCCTATGAGCAACAGGATATCTGCCGTTTTCAACTGAAGTGTTTATTAAGTGTTTGATTGTATTCCGTGTGGCGTTTACCAAATGCACACAAACAATCAGCACACACGAACAAAAATGTAGAAACGCGTACGAGGGTGCACAGCAAGACTACTAAGAAACTACGGAACAAAATATGTTTGCCATTTTGGGATGGCTCTGATTGTCTGTCAAGCTGTAGGAAACTTGTCCAGATTCTTAGTGCCATGAGCAGGATTGCTGGAGTGTAGTTTTAGGCGCTGGGCGCTGCTGGGGAGCAAGCAGTAGGGGTTGCTACTGTCCCAATGTTCTCAGTATATTCTGATACACAGTTGGGATGCGTTCTGATGGATTGTTGCTTGACTCGAACATTTATATCAATGAGGCGAAATAGCTCGGAAAGCAGAACTCCCGTTAATCCTGATTGGCCAGTTCTGCAAACAGAGTACTAAAGGAAGCAAGCAGTGGAGTATCTATAGTTGCATGCACTAGTTCTAGACAAACTTGCCAGTTATTATCATTAGAGGGTCGGGAAGTTTGTCGCTTTGCTGGTTGATAGGCCAGCGCTCAGCCGGGGCCCTAAAGCTAAGTAATGTAGCCCTGATCAGCTGCGTTTCTGTAGGAGAGTGCATTCGTGCCTTCAGTTGGCACATAATGGCTATACTGCTTTACAAAATACTTGTGAAGCACACCATTTGTGTACGCTCGTCTTAGCAGCACAAGAAGCTCCGCCGACAGCGGCATAATTATTGTCCACACTGCCACTTGGGCAAATACTTAAACATAAGAAAGACAACTAGGGGATTAGCCTTATCGACGAAGAGACGCGTATCTTTACTCCAAGTGTGAGAAAAGTGACGGCAGTCCTACCAATGGCTATACGAACCTACTCCTGCAACTCCGTCCCCCAGTCAGGCAAAAGCAAAACTCTTACAGCCATAGCGGGTCCTGCACTAGTATGGCGCAACAGGAAAACTATAAGCCAGGCTGCCTTTAAGCTTTACAACTGGCATGAAACAGCCTGAAGTGCCGCCCATCTCAAATGCTCAGTTGAGTACGAGCACGCCACGGTGCACGACGGGAGTGCTTGCCACCCGTCGACAAATCGTAGATGGCCTAACTCACTGAATATTGCAGAAATACACCCTTAGAGTATATGTCTTGAATATGCCACCGCCTTTCCAGTAGCCTCAAGGCATCCACTCAAGCATTGCTGAAGGCGCTTGTTCTCCGTTGGAAGGAGATGAAGTTGTCATACTGAGCACCGCTGCAAAAGGTAATGCGAACAAATGGTAAGCCGCGTGCGAATTGGCATCAGCAGCTAGATACGGAACCACCATCGTCAAGCGCCGTTCGGCTGTCTCTTTTGCTGCCTCTTCCCCTCTCATCTATGCACCCTTTTCGTAGCTAAGCATTCACGCAAGCTAGAACGTGAATAGGGTAGATAGAGACGTAGCGTGGTAGGTCTGAAGTTGGTTCATGCACTTCCAGTTGCGTACACATTTAGCAGCGGTTTATGGTGTTGGTGCAAGCATCGAAACGCACATTCTGCGCTGGATGCCTGGAGGCTGGTGGGTGTTGAGTATTCTGGCTCTATGCTGGTCACAGCCGTCCTTAGCCGAGATCCAGGATTCGGCACAACTGGGTAGCAGCAAGCGGTGGACAAGCGCAGATGCGAATTCCACCCCTAGCGTTAGGAGGCCAGGTATAGTTCACTGGCTATTCACTAAGGCGTTCTGCAAGCAAGCAGGGAAAGAATGGTTAAGATATTCTCAGTAGAATCCACACCAAACGTCTGCGCTTCTGCTTTGAGCTGGTTCAGGCTATGGCACACTCCGGAGAGGAGACCATTGGTTAGGGGCACCGCTGCACTGGAATAAGAGGAGTATACCTATCTCATCCAGAAAAAGCGTTGGCTTAAAGAAAACGATATTCTCAGAAATTCTCCTCTATTCCGAGAAATCCAGCTATGACCAGTGCCACTGTGCTTGGACAGTGGAGGATTACAGCGTAAGCTAACCTCCATAAATGCATCCCAAGAGCTACAGTAGAGATACCACCAACTTGAAAGTGCCACCAAACCATCCATGTTGGTTTCCCAAAGAGGATTCGGGTAATTGCCAGAAAACCTGGAACGCACTTTACAAGATGGCAGCAACGTCACAGGAAGAAGGATCCAATGGTGTAGAGGGAAAGCACGAGTTGGAGAGGCCGCCGAAAACGAGAATACTACTTTGAAATGCTAAGATGCGGATAAGTGTAATCCACTTCAACGAAGCGACTCTCATGAGTATCTACACGCCCTCTTCCACCGGCGGTGGTGTAGTGATTACTCGGGTGGCTCGTGCCGCTAATTAAGGTGGGGTACGGTAGATATTTTGTTGGCTGCTGCTGTTTGAGGTGAGTACTCGTATGCATATCGCTAAAACCGCTTCCTATCTGAAACTACTGGAGGGAACCTCGGGGTCGCTTATCCACCTTTTGGCAGTGGCAGGACCCCTGCCTGTTGTTGCATGCCAGCCAAAAGTCAGTGACAACTTCTATCAGGCGGGGCTGATCCCATAATATGGTGTTTTTAACCGAGGCTTGAGGCAGAGAACGGTGTAGTGGCCTAAGGCCACGCCACTGCCCGGGCTCTCGCGGAGGAATGGGGTGGGCACCAGCAACAGAAAATAAAAGCAGCACCCGAACAAACTGTTAGCTTTTCACCTCTGGCACTAACACACCGTGTATGGCCCAGAGTTTGTACATACTCTAGTAGAAGTCCTAAGAAGAAAAGAAGCTTATTGCACCGTGCTGCACCCCGTAGAGCCATGAACTGGCAGCTCTGCCCAAGCCCATGGAAC